>JAZKJV010001258.1:0-91250 GCA_037367405.1 Ottelia alismoides
ACCTCGGTCAACAGTCTGACCTACCCCCTGTAGCCTTGTCAGAGACTTGTTTTTGGGTTGATTTCTCGATTTTTTCGAGGACGTTAGGCACCTCATTTTGTGCTAGCGTCTTCTTGACTTTTGATCATCGATGATCGAGGAAGCTCGCCCATATCTTGCATCGGATTATGGATCATTGAATCGCTCCAGAGCTCTTGATCTTTGAGCCCCTGCGACCTCGAGTCAAACCACATATAACCGACCCCCTTCTTTCCCTTTGAATTCGAACACCTTCGGTCCACCACCTCGCGCCTCTCCCGTGCTCCAGAGCCACCTGGAGGTGACAGCTCCGACGTGAGCTCTTCAGCCAAGGCCGCCGAGGTCGGAGGCGTCTCCACCACCTCCCGCGAAGTCGCCGGTCGAGGTACTTCCTTCCCTCTGGCTCCGGCCATCGAGGGCTCGCCCCGCATTTTTATTTAGCCCATTAGCTTCCTGATACCCGTAGCTTTAAAAGCCCTAAAGAAATTTCGAGTCCCATTCACTCCTTCGCCAAATCGATCAATCTCGCCGGAGCGCACCTCCGGCCATCCATCGTCCCCTCGCCTCGCGCATCGATTAGGCCCATTCCAGGTCCAGGCAGTTTGCCCTGGACCTGCTGACCATTTGTGCAGGTCAAAGAACGAGCAACGACACCTGGAAGCGGATTTTGAAGCTCGCCGGAGCAGGCGCAGCCCACCAGCTCCGCCGGTCACCTGCGAGCGCCACGGTCTCCGCCGTGTCTTTTTGCCGCCACCAGCCGATAGAGAAGGACCAGGGGTCGCTCCACGGCCATTTTGAAGCCTTGACTACACCAGAGGACGACGATCTGGAGCGGCGAAGTTCGCCTCACCGGCGTTCTTCGCTGTTCTTCCTCATCGCCTCCCAGCCGTTGGATCGAGGAGCCCTCCCCAGATCGCACAGCCTCCGTTGGATCATCCTTCGCCTCGACCGTCCGATCAACCAAGGAGGATCTAATCCAGGCCGTGCGTCGTCGAAGCGTCATCGACCGCTCATCGTGCGCCACGTGGATAAGTGGACCGCTTCCCGCCGTTGGATCGTCCATCGCCGCCAGCCGTTGGATACGCGCCACGCGTCACCTGCAGAGCGCCCGAGCGAGGGTATTTTGCATCCCAGCCCTCGCAATTTTTGTATTTAATTTTTAGTACTTAAACTTTTGTCTGTAGTTTAAAAGTCCTGTAATATTTGCATAAAGACCCCTAGGTTTTGTTTATTTACACTTAGGTCCTTCGCCACGTCACCTCACGTGACCTGTTCACGTGAGGGGGTGGGCATTTTGCAGAGGAACCCCCGTGCGTTTGTGTATTTTGTTTTAGTCCTAAAACTTTCATAGCACGTGTAATATTTTTGGATATTTTGCAAGTAGGCCCCCAGGTTTTTGTGATATTACAATCCAGTCCTTCCCAGGCGCGTGCAAGTCACGCGCCCTGGTGGGAAAATTTCTAGGAAGCCCAGGCGGCTTTTGTAATTGCTTTTTAGTGCTAGAAATTAAATATTCAGTGTATATTTTTGTGGAAAATTGCATGTATGCCCCTGGATGTTTTAGATATTGCACATATGCCCCTGCCAGGACTGTTTAATGCTTGGATGCTTGTTGTATTTATTTGAGATATCATTTTAAGTCCAAAAATTCCACAAAAATAGACTTAAGCTCCTGGACACGTGTACCTTCACGCCACATATTTAGTTTTTGATTTTATTTTATTTTCATATTTATTAAAAATCAAAAACTTGCTATTTGTGCACTGTCTAGCTTAGAAAATACCAAAAAAATATTAAAACACCTCCAAAAATTCCAAAAAAAATTACCTAGTGTCTATTTTATTCTATTTTAGTGTCAGTCCAAAAATCATTAAAAATCTCAAAAGAAAAACACTAAAAACTTAAAAACAATCGAAAACTTCAAAATATATATATAAAATAGTAGAAAAATCAAAAAATATAAACTCAGCTTCTGTTTATCCCTTATTTTGTTCTTTTCAGTAGAAAAATAGTGTGAAACGTTTTGGGTACTGGTTGCTATTTTTAAATTGCATTTTATTCACAGCCAGCCTTATTTCCACTGTTTTCCTTTATTTCAGTAATTAAAAATATCAAAGCCACCTTGAAAAACCCCCAAAAATCACAAAAACAGTAGAAAACTTTTAAAATACCAAAAACATTTTATTTCTGAATTTTTGAGTATTTTTGTGCATTTTTATAAGTATTTTACCTTGCCTTTTCTTATATTGTTTTTACCTTCCAATATTGAAAAAAGAAATACAAAAATATAAAAGATAAAAGATAAAAATCAGAAAATTAAAAAAATCAAATACAAAATTAAAAATTAAACAAAAAAATAAAAAAATAAAAATTAAAAACCCACAAAAATTCCTTTGCTTGCTTAGTGTAGACACCACACACTCACACACTTTAGCATTTTTGCTTGAATTACACTGCTTGCCCCCTGTGTTCGAACTCTCTGCATACTTGCCCTATACACCATTTGTGCAGAGTTAAAAATAAAGTTTAACTCCACATTTCTTTCTAATTATTGATCTTAGTGTGGGTTAATTGTTGATTAAACGCGGATTTTGATTGGTCGACACTTCGACTGAGTTCACGCTTTGTGTTGAACTTAAGACCGTCGATTTCCGCTTTTATCACTGCCCAAGGAAGAATGGAGATTTCCCGGTGTGGAAAATAATCCTCGATGTTAGAGCCAAATCAGCATTGGCTACGACCACAACAGAGAATGGGGTAAAGTGGACAACATCACAATGCACGTTCTCCTTCAGGGAGGCATGGCAAGTCGTTAGGAAGAGGGTGGAAGGTGGCTCGTGGGCTTCCCTCTTGTGGAATAGTTTTGTCATACCAAAGCACGCATGCATATTGTATCATGCTATTCTGGATCGTCTGCCGACTCTTGATAGACTTGCGAAGCATGACATTACGACTATTCGGACTTGCTACCTGTGCGGATGTTTCCAAGAGTCACGGGACTATTTATTCTTTAATTGCCAATTCTCTGTTTCCGTTTGGAATGAGGCTTTGTGCGTACTGAATTTGCAAACAAACAACTCTGTGGAGCTGAACTCCATGCTGACTTGGTGTTCTAGCCTTTCCAGGGACGTTGCGAAGACTAAGGTCACAATGGCTCTTATGCTTCAACCTAGAGTATCTGGGAGGAGAGAAATGCAAGATGGGCGACCTCGAAAAACAAAAGTGCAAGCGGTACGGCAAGAAACATCATCGATATTTTAGCTGCAACGGGCTTTTGACTCTACTCGCAGGGAGTGAAATGGCAGATTAGCTGAAACTCTTTTTGTAAAAAAGGCTTATGAAATTTAAGATCGCTTGTAACTTTTACTATTGGTTGGTTCTAATACATACACAACGAATTTCCCAAAAAAATGTGGTGGGACCCATCCGGTAAACAATGAAAATCAACACGGAAGTAAATGGAGGTGGTTACATGAGATTTGGAATTTCATTAGAAGCAAATGGATTACCAGAGGAGAAATGGGATTTGGTGGGTTGAGTGGAAATTGATGAGACGAGAGTTAATTGTAAAATAGGAAAGAATAGTGGAGGTTATTGTTGGTGGAAAAGAGCGATCTATTATTCCATAGAACCCTAGGCTCTCTTATATAGAGAGGACCCATGGGTAAATTACGTAGTAGGACACCCAATAAACAAAAATAGAATAAACAATACACGAAATATATAATTATCTCTACACTCCCCCTCAAGATGGAGCATAGATATCAACCATGCTCTGCTTGGAAGAACATCTCTGGAATGGTCCTCTGAACAAGGGCTTGGTGAAGATGTCGGCAAACTGTTCCCCTGAACTAACATGTGCAGTAGAAATCAGTCCCTTCTGAATCATATCTCTAGTGTAGCGGCAGTCTGCCTCAATGTGTTTTGTTCTCTCATGAAAGGTTGGATTATTGGCAATGAACAATGCAGCTTGATTATCACACTGTAACTGCATGGGTAGAGTTACATTTATATGCAAATCTTCTAGTACAGCTCGAACTTTACACCATCTCTGTGCTTGCTTGTGCCATCGTCCTATATTTAGATTCATCACTCGATCTAGCCAAAACAGTTTGTTTCTTGCTTTTCCAAGAAACCAGAGAGCTACCCACACAAATTGCAAAGCAGAAGCAGACTTTCTATTCTTGGGACATCCTGCATAGTCTGCATCTGCATATGTCGAAACGGATAAATCCGTGTCCTTTCTAAACAACAATCCCGAGCCTGGAGAAGACTTTAGATACCTTAATATCACATATATGGCATCCATATGTATTTGTCTTGGTTGTTCCATGAACTGGCTCACTCGACTCACTGCAAAGGCAATATCAGATCGAGTTATAGTAAGGTAAAGAAGCTTTCCCACCATCTCTATGTATCTTCTCCTGTCAACCTCCTCAGTATCATTGTCATATAATTTCATACTTGGATCCATAGGAGTACTCGAGGGTCTACATCCAACCATGCCCGTTTCAACCAGCAAATATTTAATATATTTCCTTTGGGTCATGACAAGACCCTGTGCATTCTTGGCAAACTCTAGCCCCAAAAAGTATCTTAGGGTACCAAGATCCTTCGTAACAAAGTTACGACCCAAGAATGGTTTTGCCATCTCTATCCCTTGAGCATCATCTCCTGTAACCAAGATATCATCAACATATATCATGATGACAACTATACCTCTAGAAGTCTTCTGAATGAACAATGAGTGATCCGCATTTGATCTTTTGAATCCATGTCGTTCAATTAGATGGGACATCTTCTGGAACCACGCTCTTGGGCTCTGTTTAAGGCCATATATCGCCTTGTGAAATCTACATACCATACATTCTCCCCCTCAACAACAAACCCCGGTGGCTGCTGCATGTAGACTTCTTTCTGCAGATCACCATACAAGAATGCATTTTTGACATAAAGCAGAAAGATGGACCAGTCACGTACCACATCAACAGATAAAAGAATGCGAAGAGTAGAGTGACGAGCCACTGGAGAGAATGTATCCATATAGTCCACACCATAAGTCTGAGTGAAGCCCCTTGCCACTAGCCTTGCCTTGTATCGATCTAGGCTGCCATCTGCATGGTACTTTACTGTAAATAGTCATTTACAGCTAACAATAGATGCACTAGAGGGAGCGGGAACCAAGTCCATGTACCCCGTGATTGTAAAGCTGCCATTTCTTTTTCCATATGCAAACACCAACAATCTATCTTCATAGCATCTTGATAATTCCGTGGTATCTCCACGTAATACAAAGCCATAACAAATTTCTCGAAGTCTCCAGTGAGACGATGAAAGGCGACCTGGGAAGCAATGGGATTAGATGCACAAGTATGATTCTGCTTCCGAATAGCAATGGGAACATCAAGATCATCATCTATTGCATTCGTCGGTGCACATTCCTCTGCGAAGTAGAATCCTGCACAGGCACACTATCTGACCCATCGTTAGTAATGGCATCTGAACATACCTGAGGCGTGACAGATGGTTGACGTGCATCCTGAGCATGGCCTGATCGACGAGTATAGTATTTAGGGAATGACAATATAGGTGGTGGTGGTGGTGGTGGAATTGAGGATGATGTTGGCATTACAACCGTGTTAGGAATGGAAAGGGGTGGACTCACACTAGGAGGAGGAACATACACATCGGTATTGGATGGAGAGGAAGTCAATCTATCACATGCAGGAGAGAAGTACATAACAGACTCAAAAAATGTCACATCAGCACTGACGAAATATTTCTGGTTGACTGGATCATAACATCGGTACCCCTTCTGGGTTCAAGAGTAGCCCACGAAGACACACTTGACTGCGACTGCTCTAGGAGAGAGTTTATCAAGTTCAGGGGGCAACTGGTGAACAAAAGCAACAACACCAAATACATGAGGTGTAAGAGAAAATAGATCCTTGTAAGGAAAAGGACAAAAAATTGGTATTTTCTCACGGAGTATAGAGGACGGCATATGATTCACAAGGTAACATGTCGTAAGGACCGCATCACCCCAAAAGGAGATAGGCGCACAACTCTAGACAAGAAGGGTATGAGTAATATCAAGGAGATGACGATTTTTCGCTCTGCCACTCCATTCTGTTGAGATGTGTAGGCACATGTGGTTTGATGAATATTTCCTCTGGACGACAAGAAATGGGAGAGAGAACGAGTGCAAAATTCCAATGCATTGTCTGTACGAACATATTTCACATAAGAGGAAAAAAACATTCTGCACTTCTATTATAAGATTTCGAATAACATCTCCTATAACATCTCCTACTTCAGATTTGTTCTTTAATAGAAAAACCCATGATACACGAGAAAAATCATCAACGACGACAAGATAGAACATGTGTCCCTGATGATCAGGAACACGACTGAGACCCCAAATATCAACATGGAACAACTCGAAAGGGGAGCTACTGCTCTGACACTGACGACTAGGGAAGCTAGCTCGATGGTGATTTCCCAACTGACAGGCTTTACACTGAAAAGACGAACTGGGAGAAATCTGAGGCAATAGATGACACATCTTCTGAAGCGGGAGGTGGCCAAAACGAAGATGCCATGTGTACGGGGAGACTGGTCCGGCTGAATAGGAGGAGACACCAGCATAGGAAGTCTGGACCAGACGATGTAGACCATTCTGCTCAGAGCGACAACCAATCACCTTGCCCATTAGTATGTCCTAAAAAATAAGAGAAGATGGATCAAATATAGCCTGACAGTGCAAATCTTTCATAATCTGACTAATGGATAGTAGATTCATGGAAAAATCATGAGCATAAAGAACATTCTGTAGATGCATGGAAGGTGACAGGGTAATCTCCCCTGTCCAACAATGGGTGAATGAGTACCATCAGCAGTGATCACTGACCGTCGTGGTGGAATGTCTCGGTATGACTCAAGTCTGTCTCTGTCTCGACAAAGATGATGGGTTGCACCAGAATCCATAATCCAATCGGAAATACTACGACCGGATGTAAAAGCAGAAGCACTACCTGAGGTGCTAGCGAAGGCAGAAGTACTGGCATATGTTGAGGCAACAATGTCTGAAGAGCCTCATGGGGAATCTGTAGATGCTTGAGGCATAATATCTCGCAATCGCGCCCCAAGCTCCTCAAACCTATGACCTGACGTGGATGCCGATGGAGATGCAACATGCTCATCTTCACGTACCGATGCTGGAAACTCATGCTTTGAATAACATGTATCCTTGGAGTGTCCTGTGCGATGGCAGAAAGTGCATGGTTGGCAAAAACGGCCTCCTCGACCACGTCCACGGAATGAAGACTGACCACCTTTCCCTCGCGACGCAGCCATCGCCGAAGGAGGGGGTGTAGTAGTACTAGAAGAGACAGAGATGCGGCTGAGCCTACGGCATACTTCCTCCATAGAAGGAATGGTAGCATCGACAAGTATCTGAGAACGTGAAGCATTGTACTCAAGATCAAGAGCCGCGAGCAGTACCCCCACCATGGTAGCATTTCAAAAAGCCTTCTGGTGCTCAGGGGTAGCCGTGAGAGGTATAATACTATAAAGCTTCTCAAACATCCCCGCAGGGATGTGTACAAGGAATGCAATGGCCGGCCATTCTGCTTCGTATTGAATATGTCATGTTGAAGCTGCAACATTTTCGTCTCATTTCGCACCTGCGAATAGGTAGCTGCCAGGATGTCCCACATCGCCTTAGCGGTGGGTTGATGGAGAACATCGTTCGCAATCTCCGCTGTCAACATGCTTGAAAGCCAGACCTTGGCATATGAATCATCAGCCTCCCAGGAAGCATAGATCCCAGTATTCGTTGCCGGTTCTTCTTCGGTAAGAATGTGTTTCTTATCGTTTGACTTCATGAGGCTCATGAACTGCATCGCCCATAGCTCATAATTCATCCCATCCATCTTGACTATTGACGCAGAACCTTTGAATGCATCTATGGAGGGAATATCAACTTTGTTATCTGACATGATGTCGGAGACGAAGAACTAGGATCCGTAAACCAATGAAGAAGTGTCTACATAAACTGGACATGATTTGAGTGCATATGTAGACATTACGCACTCAAATCCATGGAGATGGAGAGGAGCCTACGAAGGAGAAAGGTGCCGGCGTTGAGGAGACGCCGGGCGGTGGAGGCCCCGACGGTGGGCGGTGGAGACCCCGGCGAGCTCGGCGGCAACAGGTGGAGCAGTAGAGTGCGGTGGCGCCTCTAGGTCTTGGTGGTGGCGGGAGAAGGAGAGGGGAGAGGAGGCAGCACTGAAGGGGAGGGGAGGGGGGTCGGCGGTGAAGGGTTAGGTTTAGGTTTCCTGCTCTGATACCATATTAGTGGAAAAGAGCGATCTATTATTCCATAGAACCCTAGGCTCTCTTATAGAGAGAGGACCCATGGGTAAATTACATAGTAGGACATCCGATAAACAAAAATAGAATAAACAATACACGGAATATATAATTATCTCTTCAATTATCAAGTGGTGAGCGGAGAGTGATAGGGTCTATGTGGAAATAAAAATGAAGGGGAAGTATTGGTTTGAAATTTTATTTTTAAGGAAAGAGAAAGACCAAGTAGTCCATGTTAACGGCAATAATAGGTTGAATAGTATAGATATTAATATGTTAGGTATGTAATGGAGTTATGAAAAAAGGTAACATATTTAGATAATTAAGCGGTATATATATACAATGGTAGAGATTATAGATGCAAGTAAAATTTTAGAGAGATGGGGATAGCAATGCAAATGTGATGTTAGTCTTGTGATGATTTACAAAAGAAGTTAATTGTAATGCTTTATGATTGATAATTTTAGCATGTATTTTGCAAAATGCAAAAGAGATTCATGTGAAATATTTTATACACAAAAATTATGCACAATATATAGACTTGAGTCCAAATTTTGCTTAATTTAGGCATAATAGTATTATGATAAATTGGCAACGACATATGGTAGCTACGAGTATATGCCAAAGTAAAAATTGAAAATAATTAAATCATCTACCATTTGATATATGGGGTTGATACAAATAAGGTTATATGATAATATGCATATGGTATTTTATATTTCTTTTTTTTCTAAATAACTTATTTGGTTATATTTTAATAATTAAAAAATTAATTTAAATGCATATTTATACTTAATTTTTATATTTAAATCCTAATATTGTAGGGCATAGGGAAATGTGTTGCATAGATATAATTTAGATATTAAATAATGTCTTTTAGTTATTTAAGTTATTTTCTCAAAGTAAATTTTTATTTTTTTTCTTCATTTATAAAATACAAGACCAAGAAAATAATTAAGAATTGAAATTATGTAGCAAATAACTTAAATAACTCTATACAAAAATCCCAAGTTAGAAACACATTTGTAATAACACACCCAAACCTCAATCTTTATTGATTAAGTCTAAAACCCAAAGTATCTATATGCTATAAGAGTGTTTTACGCATTGAACTTTAAAGGCGAGTAGACGTAAATCTGATAATGCATGTCTAGGTCACAAGTCACATAAAGTAGGCAATGATCAACAAGGATTCTAATTTTCTTGGTATATTTAAAGCTTGTAGTTTTTTATTTTCTCTTTATATTTTTATCATTTTATGTATAAAATTATAAAAAGTATTAAGTAAAAACGAGTTAGAATTAATTCTGAAAATATATTAAGCTAATCGCATACAAATGTTCAACCATGCCATAAGTCAATACTCCCACATATGTACTTGCTATTTTGTAGTATTTTTATATAAAATAGTACTTATTGAATATAAATTTTGAAGGCAATGATAATTTAAAGTTTTATATAAATAATTACTATTGTGAAAAATTGTCACTTTAGTACCAGGCTTTGTGTTTTCTCCTTACTTTGGTCCCATTTATTTTTGGAAGAGTTTTGCAAATTATGATAATTTTCTATGTGGAAAATATGTACACATGGATTATATATCAATTATTGAAGTTTTGTTTGCAAAATAAATATGTATTTTGAATAGTATTATATGTACAAAACTGATTCTTTTTAGGGATTTTTTATTAGATCTTATCTCTCCCTACTAGTTAGTTTGTCGATTGAATCATGATGCCATAGCATTTTGGGTTAGGGTCAGTCTAAATATATTTATAGACTACTTCTTCTTTATTTTTCTTCTTTTTTATCTTTATTTAAAAAATATGTTTTGGTGTTATATATATATTTTTGTAATTGTTATATAGTTTTTTTTATGAAAAATGAGAATCGATGCATATTTACATATGTTTTGTAGAGAATTTTAGGTAAAATAAAAGAATAAAAGAGATGAATACACGATTCATCATCAAAGTCTATTAATTAGGTTAGATTATTAGGCTTCCTAAAACTTAAATTTTATTCAATTTAATTAGTGCTTCAATTGTTTATCTTTCAGCTTTAATTTCTTGTAGTTGAGCTCATGCAACTTGTTATTGCATGAGAATATTAAGGTAAATTTAGAATCAAGCGTTATTGCATTAGGTTATTCATTTACAAAAAGTTGGTTGTTCATTTAAAGTCACATTAGGTTTTAATAAATACGTATTTTAGTCCAATGATATCGAAATAACGAATACTCGATGTAGTTTGTGGGATTGTATATGTTGTAGTTGGCTTATAAACACATGTCATTCGGGACACAACAATTTACCATCCATGGATAGATTATTGCAATGAACAAAGCTCAAGCCTTCAATTTTTTATCGAATAAAAAAATCCCGCTGTCTCTGAATTCCTTTATTGTAACGTCCCGGGCTTTAGGTCCCCGGTCCGTTAATAGAGCATTACTGGCCTTAATAACCTCTTGGGATCGGGCTCATACAGACCCGATTAACCACCCCCAAAATGCTTAAGCCGGATTACTAGGTAGTAACCTCCTCACTTTTTATCCCAACCGGAAACTTCATGTTTCCACGGTATGGGACTATGGGGTTTTACAACCTCCCCCACTACTTATATTCGCAACGTCCTCGTTGCGACATGGCACATCACTTTCTTCCCAGTGATAGTGGCGGCTGCACGCTCCGGGTAGCCATTTCCTCCAACCTCTTTGTAGGGGCGGCTCCACCTCTCGGGTAGCCCTTTCCACTGTCAGAGGGCGTTCGGCTCTGATACCATTTGTAACGTCCCGGGCTTTAGGTCCCCGGTCCGTTAATAGAGCATTACTGGCCCTAATAACCTCTTGGGATCGGGCTCATACGGACCCGATTAACCACCCCCAAAATGCTTAAGCCGGATTACTAGGTAGTAACCTCCTCACTTTTTATCCCAACCGGAAACTTCGTGTTTCCACGGTATGGTAGTACCTAGTAATCCGGCTTAAGCATTTTGGGGGTGGTTAATTGGGTCCGTATGAGCCCGATCCCAAGAGGTTATTAGGGCCAGTAATGATCTATTAACGGACCGGGGACCTAAAGCCCGGGACGTTACAAATGGTATCAGAGCCGAACGCCCTCTGACAGTGGAAAGGGCTACCCGAGAGGTGGAGCCGCCCCTACAAACAGGTTGGAGGAAATGGCTACCCGGAGCGTGCAGCCGCCACTATCACTGAGAAGAAAATGATGTGCCATGTCGCAACGAGGACGTTGCGAATATAAGTAGTGGGGGAGGTTGTAAAACCCCATAGTCCCATACCGTGGAAACATGAAGTTTCCGGTTGGGATAAAAAGTGAGGAGGTTACTACCTAGTAATCTGGCTTAAGCATTTTGGGGGTGGTTAATCGGGTCCGTATGAGCCCGATCCCAAGAGGTTATTAGGGCCAGTAATGCTCTATTAACGGACCGGGGACCTAAAGCCCGTTACAAATGGTATCAGAGCCAAATTCTCTCTGATTGTGGAAAGGGCTACCCGAGAGGTGGAGCCGCCCCTACAAGAGGTTGGAGGAAATGGCTACCCGGAGCGTGCAGCCGCCACTATCACTGAGAATAAGTGATGGGCCATGTCGCAACGAGGACGTTGCGAATATAAGTGGGGGAGGTTGTAACACCCTAACCTCAAACATAGTACCACATGGAAAACTCACAAAGTGTGGGTGTGGTATATAAGTGGTGGGATTACTACTTGACAACTTGGGCTTAAGCATTTTGGGTGGTTGTCAACGGGTCCATTTGGGCCCGTACCCAACAAGTTGTCAAGGTCAGTTTTCCTCAATAACGGACCGGGGACCTAAGTCTGGGACGTTACAAATGGTATCAGAGCCGAACGCCCTCTGACAGTGGAAAGGGCTACCCGAGAGGTGGAGGTTTTAAAAACCGGACCGGACATTGAACCGGTCAGTCTTCGGTTTGGTCCAACCGGGTCGAACCGTCGGTCCAAACCGGTCGGACCGGTGATGACGTCAGCATGACGTCATCATTCTCATCGACTCGGAAAAAACCGGACCGGGCTTAATTTACTGGTCAGACCGGTTGAACCGGGTTTTTGAACCAATAAAACCGGATACATATATGTAAGTATATATTTATATACCAATGAAATAATCGTTAGAAATTTCAAATCTTTAAATAGAATAACATGATTGCCTCTTTCGAGTAAAACTATACAAAGTTAGTCGCATTTATATATGAGTATAATATTGTAATCATTTATTTATACTTGTTTCAAGAAAATTACTCTAAGAAAATATTGACATAATGTATATTCCAAAAAAGAGAGGGACATACCTTATATCGCAGAAGTTAAAAAGGGCATATATGATAAAACCCCATTATTTCATTATTTAAATCTTTATTTTTTGAAAATTACCAAACCATCAAAACTGGGTCAATCCGGGTCAACCCGGTCCGACCATCCGGGTCAACCCGGTCCGACCACTGGTCGGACCCGGTTTTTTATTTTTTATTTTTTTTGAAATTAATTTCAAAGAACCGGCCGAACCGACCGGGTCGAAGCCGGTTCCCGGTCCAACCGGTCCGACCGGCCGGTCCGGTCCGGTTTTTTATACCCTGGGTGGAGCCACCCCTACAAAGAGGTTGGAGGAAATGGCTACCCGGAGCTTGCAGCCGCCACTATCACTGGGAAGAAAGTGATGTGCCATGTCGCAACGAGGACGTTGCGAATATAAGTAGTGGGGGAGGTTGTAAAACCCCATAGTCCCATACCGTGGAAACATGAAGTTTCCGGTTGGGATAAAAAGTGAGGAGGTTACTACCTAGTAATCCGGCTTAAGCATTTTGGGGGTGGTTAATCGGGTCCGTATGAGCCCGATCCCAAGAGGTTATTAGGGCCAGTAATGCTCTATTAACGGACCGGGGACCTAAAGCCCGGGACGTTACATTTATTTTATTGCGATTGATCTTGACTAAACTTGTCTCCATTTTTAGAAAAATATATTAGAATCTACTTGAATATACGTCTAAGATCCAGTTATAAAATACTTTGTTGATGTACTTGTTACAAACTTAATAATCGCATCAGTTCAAATCCTAATTTCTTAATAATTTACGTTGATTCACACATGATAATAGGTAATCACTTCTAATATTCTCTTATTTTCATGTAACTTTAAATATACTTTCTAACTCAAGGTTCATGATTTTCTAAATACACCTGAATGTTATGGTGGTTGAGTAGTTTAGCTTCCGTCCAAATTATTAAGATGCCCGGAATCCTAACCTCGATATTTGACACATGCATTGTAGGAGCGCGGATCCTCTGCAGTAATGCAGAAGTCTGTTGTAAACTTCAACCGTGCTCGAGCCACTCGATCAAGATCGAGCAGTTCACACGGTAAGACCTCAAAAAAGTCTGGATTTTGTATGAACCGTTCGAACTTGATCGAGCGGCTAGGGCACAATTGGGTTTACATCAGACCTCTGCATTATTGCAGAGGATCGACTCTCTCATTGTAGAGCTTGATTTGGTTACAGCTTTGATTGTTGCCTAGCAAAGCCCACATATCAAAGTAAAAATCTTAACGAAATGGGTTTTGACTTATTTACACAGGAAACATTCTTAACTTGAACTAGGAAGTCCCAATCTTGGCTTTTTTGAACTTATGGGAATGATCTCTTCAAGATACAACATGATCTTAAATAACTTTAAACCATGCACGTGAGGAACTCCTATGTCACTTGCTACAGATTGCTTCACACCTCTAACTTACTTGCTGCGGCCATCGGTGGATGCGCCTCGATGAGTGCAGGCTGCTAAGTAAAAAAGTTGAAGGCCGAAGTCGCTTATATCAACAGGAAGATGGAGCGCAACAGAGCTTCAAACGGAGTCCAAGTGATCAAAGTTGGCACCTTTTCTCACATTTGATGAAACCTTGTATGTACATGAAGTGAAAGGTTATTAGTGTGGTACTATATTTAGTGTGGTAGAAACATGAAAGGTTTACATCGAAACAGAAGGCAAGCGGGCAACAAGCTGCACCGCTTGTGGTAAGAACGAGGGAACCTGGAGGTAGTGGAATCCTACAAAGTTGGGTTGATTGACGTACCTATTCAATGGCAACTCGCTTCCCAGCTCCAGATTCATCAATCATCTCCTTATACGCACACTAGAGAGGATTGTCTCTGTAGGCTGAAATGCATCATATTCTGCAGTAGCCGCGTGCGCCGCTCGATCACGATCGAACGGTTCACACGATTTTGCACCTTTTATAGGCATGTACCGTGCAAAATCACGTGAACCGCTCGATCATGATCGAGCGGCTCACACCATCACAGCAGACAATCCGCTCCCATACGCACACACCAAATTTGCTACACCCAATTTAATGAAGCCCATAATGTGCCTGGTGAAGCTCGTCAAAGCTCCTTGAAGTGTTTCAGCGGAGTTTGTGGAAAATGATGTCAACACTTGTAAGGGGTGGGGTGGAAGAGTAAGAGGAAAACGATGCCAAGCTCAAGGTGAGCTTGGGAGGGTCATCGGTGAGAAGTGGAGAAAACATGAGGAGAACGCATCAGAGTTGGCATAATCATGTCCAACCAAGGTTTTTGAAACCAAATCGGACACCGAACCGGAAACCTTGTTGAAATGGTCGGATCGGGTCGAACCATGTAATCAAACCGGTTCAACCGGATGATGACGTCATCATTATTTAAAATCGGATTAAACCGGGCCGGTGAAAAAAAGTTGTCGAACTGGCTAATCAAACCGAAATGAAATAATATTTATATAATATACAATTAATATACTTGAGATATTTATATAATACATAGATAATGTATATATTTTACACTATGCATAAAGTATTTTTCTTATACACCGTCAAATATCATACATATCATATATATATATATATATATATTATTTGAACTAGATGCTCTATAGCATGATAATAGTTTAATTGTATTTAAAACCCAACGCATGCAAAAAGTTGTGTTAGTGTAGTTGGTTGGAAGTGTGTAATAGATAACCAAGGCCATGAGTTCAACTCCCATTACGAATAAAAATTTAAAATAATTTAAAAATTAAATGTGATTCAATTTCGGTTGAACCTGGTTAAACCGGATCAAAAAAAAATAGGTTGAACTAGATAGACTAATTAAAATTTGAACAATTGAACCGAACCAGCATAAATCGGTCGGACTGGCCGATCCGGTCCAATTTCAAAAACACTGTGTCCAACAAGAAGACTTAATACATGTGAAATATGAAACCAAGGAGGACAGAAACGTTGGGAAAACATAGGGAACTTGAAGACGTACAAAAGCAAAGGAGAGAGGATGGATGATGGACCTAGGGAGGAGGATGTAGGGGCCTCCAATTATCGCCTATTTTCTGGTTCGGGAAGACTAGCATGGACACACACGAAGGGCATGCATGGACCTTGACGTATGTATGGATCAATCTCGAGCAACCGCATACCTTGTTGGACCTTTAGACGATCACCCCGCCTCGCTTGCCACACAAGGGAGATCCTTGGAGATTGGTAGTGATTTTGGTAGCAGAAAGATAATAGGCATGTTGGGGGTTGGTGCTCGAATTTTAGGTGAGAGAAGAGGAGCGAGGATGTGGTGGTAAGAGAGCAGATCCTGCAGAGGACTGTTGTAAAACCGTGGTTCACTCGAGCCGCTCGATCTAGATCGAGCGGTTTCACACGAATTCTCACAGTAAGGCCCCACAAAAACACCGAATTCGTGTGAACCGCTCGATGAAGATCGAGCTGCTCGAATGATCCACAATTTTATAACTGTCTCTGCAGTACTACAGAGGATCTGATCGCGTGGTGGTAAACTGGTAATGGCAGAGAGGCATGGGTTGTATCAGTGTATGCCCTTGTAGGTGATCATGTGGACATGGTATGCTGGTGAAATGATAGAAAGAGGGTCCGACGTGCAACATGTTGTGGGTGGACATGTGATCCAAGGAAGGGGAAGACGAGACACACGTCACCTTATTAAAATTCAAGAAATGTAAAAGCTAAAGTAGAATCCAAAATAAATAGAAATAAGCTTTAACAAAAAATGCTCAACATGAATTTTGTAGATTTCAACGAGATCTAAAACTTTCATCAATGATTCAAATGCAAATTCGACCAATTTCTCTAGATTGTTGACTTTATTCTTTGATGACCTAGCTTCTACCCTTGCTCTTTCTCCATGGAAGACTTTGAGCTCAGGCCTTCCATCCCACGAAAGGCATTGTCTTACATTCCAAGATGAATAGGAAAATTAACTCTCTTCGCAAATTTTGAGGTATTTTATTTGTATAAAATACCATCTTCGCTTTTTTTTCAATTTTTATTTTATTTTCTACGTAATTTTATACACATTTTTTGTACATAGTAATAACATATTATATTTTTTTAATTTTAATAATGTGGAACTAGTTCTATAGAAAATAAATAAGTTTATTTCTAGATAAAACACAACGTTCATATATTTGTTTCTTTGTTTTTGGCATCTTTTTAGAGGTTTGCATTTTTAAGTTTTAGTGACGTATTAAATCATGTTTACAAAAAAGAGAGTTAATGATAACTTAATGTATATAAATAATATGATCTATATATATTATTGTTGTGCACTATATACAATAGGATCCAAAATCTTAGTTACACTAATGATCTATAACTCCTTTGAAAGCAAAATTTAGGGAAGTTAATATGTTTTGCTTTGATGGTGAACAGAGGTTCACATGTCCTTGTATGCGAAAGGTTACTGTTTCGCAATGTTGGCATACATAGTATTAGTATTATATAGATAGATGTTCTATATGGTTGACGTTTATTTTTTCTTTCTTTCTTTATCAATCTGATTAGTTTGCATATATCTCTGGGTTTAGGAGTCATAAATATTATTTGCATCCTATTTGTTTACTTTTATTGGTCGATCTATGTGTACTTACATATGTTATTTTCTCTCTTTGTCTCTCTTTTATTCCTATTATATGATTTTTATGATGATAAGAGGTTCTTATTCATGTGGCTTGGATTCTGATGGTCAAAATTTCGGCTCATGTGATTCTTGATGTTATTTTATGATGGTCATCTCGGTAGCTTGTTTGATGGGAGAATGTTATGGGGGCATTATGATGATCATCTTAGATTCTGATGGCAGAATTTTATGGATGACGTGATGATAAAATCCCAATTTGTTTTTTGTTAAGCTATTCTATTTTGATCTTGTTATTTGATGTTGTGATTGATATTCCTTATATGACTTTCCCTTTGTTGCTTTGTTCCACCATATCCACCCAATTTTTGGTTTGGCTTCTGGATAATATGCTGCTTGATTGGTGAATAGAGGAGTTTTTTTTTTCTGAGCATGGCCCAAATGCATGCTATGATGTTTATATCATCCCATTTCTCATGATGTCTCCCATCACGGGCAAAGATCTTCATAGCCTTGAAACTTTGATTTTGGTTGTTCCCATGTTCCCAACTGATTGGATTTTGGATCTTGATGCTTAAAAGTTTGGAATTGTAATCAAAAATGTGAAGTTTGTCATGATGTAAGCTTAAATTTGGGGTTTGGGGATTAAATTCAATGGTGTCATGTTTGGAGTTGTGATCAGAAATCGTCCTATGATTCACGATGATGTTTTCTGATGTATTTCTTATGATGTGATTTCTCTTGTTGCTTTATGATTAATCACATTGGGAGCCTGAGAATGCCCACAAGACTCTGAAGTCCTTGGTTACAGAGAAGATTTTCGTGGCAGACTTAAAAAACATGATGGAATTTTCAGAAGAATTATTCATTGAGAAGCTAGAGGAAACCCAACGGTAGCTACGGGAGTAGCAGAGACTGATGAGGCAAATGACGGACGGGTCAATTTCGATGCATGAGATTGTTGACGAGCCAGTGTGTGACAAGCATGTGGGTAATGTAATCAATAATGTACATTGAACTCTGTCTTCATGGATTTTGGATTTTTAGTTACTGCGTGGAAAATCGGATGGGTGTAAAATTGTAAATGACAATTATTTATTAGCAATTTACGGTCAAACTCAGATAATCTAATAACAACTAACATCATTAATTAACTTTCAAACATTATTCCTTAGCCTCAATAATCAGCTGAACAGAGAATAACACTTATTCCAGCTTACGCTCCTTATTCCTATACTCCAATCGAATGGAGAATAGATCCTTATCCTCCATCCTTATTCCAACTTATTCTCGAATCGAATGTTCCATCAGGAAAAATAATTTTAAGCACGTTCATACACATGGAATGCGTGTCATTCTTTGTGGATGTTCATGGGCAATATCCCCTAAATAACATTCAATTTTCACGCATTCCAATCTATGTTGTTGCCTATTCGGAGTATTTATTCATCTCCACGGAGGTATTATATAAACTCCTCGGTTAAACCTTTCTATATTGGGATATTTACACCCATAACCCTGAGTAATCTTGTACTTGCCCTAGGAACCCTGCGTAATAGCGAATTATGTCAGAAACCCCGAGTAATGGTTAACTCTTACACAACATAACCCTGTGTTAGTAGACGTTAGTTTTTGTTGGACGGCTTTTACTGTAGACAAAAATGCCCCCAGATTTTCTGTGCTCCAACGGCTAGAAATAGAATCGTTGGTGGTCTTCTCTCCCCTGCAATGACCTATAAAATGAGGGGTAGAGAGCCCCATAGAAATTGGTTTTTTTGACGAAAGCACTTGGTAGATCTACGACAGAAAAAGGTGCAATTTTTTTTATTTTTCGTGATATTGCAAAAAGATGTATTTCTTGTGTTGCTACAAAATATTGTTTAAAGATGTTTATGATAATTGCAGAAAATGCGGTCGCGTTCCATGGAGTCATCATCTAGCATGCGTTGGCGTTACGACGTCGAAGCTGTTCTGAAGACCTCCAGCAAACCGTGGAGCAAAGGAGCACATTCTACACATGCGACTTCAAGACTTGTGATTTCTTTCGTTAGATGGATGAGCCGTATAGCAAAGTAGTACAATCCTTCAGCACTATCAAGAAATCTCCATCAACGGATGAGAATGTTAACCTTGTATTGAATAAGCTTCCAGCAATATTGGTATGTCTAAAAGCAATATCGATATGTTTGATATTCATAGCCATGTTAATCACATATATTGTTTTCAAATAATATTTTGCAACAAAAACAGAAATCTCATGTATAAATGATAAAGTGGTGATTGTTCATGTAAGTATCCAACATTAAACAGTTAAAACGGCTAATACATAGTACATGTAAGGATTGTTCATGTACATATCCAAAACTACACATATAAGAAGTTACTTGTGCATTCGAAAATACACATATCCCAAAATCTGTATTAGCTTGTCCATGAAGCGCTAAAAAACTCTCCAAAAAGCTTCCAGTTTCCTTTCCGCACTTTCCCTACAATGAGAAATAACGATAACATTCAACACTGCCAGATCCAAGATTTAGTGATGATTGATGCTCCTACTTGATTTCTAAGAGTTGATGAGAAGTGATGTACCTATCGATTAATCGAAGCTGGAGGTCCATTTGGAAATGCATCTAAATTTCTTGATTTTTCGGCCACGCCCCCTTCTTGGTAGGCCTTCTCCCCTTCTTTCTCTTGTCGAAGAACTCCCTGACCTGCTCCCAATTCCACTAGGAAAATACAAATGTTTTAGGTTGATGTTAGTTCATAAGTAAAGACCTAATCTAGATAAAATGCAAATCAATCGAAATAAATACCTTATGTTGGCCATTGAATTTTGATAGCTTGTAGAAGCTTGCGTTGAGGGACTTAGTGGTATCTCTTGGTTTACTCGTGCGACAATCGATGGTGCATTGATTGGTTCTGTGCATGTGCGAGCTTGGTGCCCAAACTTGCTACACCTGCTGCATTTATGCCTTGATTTACCATCATTCTCGTCCCTTGGACGAATGCGATTCTTTCGCGGACGCCCTGGCGACCTTGTGGTGCGAGGTGGTTGCACCTTGAACATAAGATTGACCACCAACCACTGTGTCTTGTCAGGCATTGATGCTATGTAAGCACAAGAGTAGGCTTTCCTATAAGGACCAACTTTGTAGTAATCATCGACGTAATTTCCCCCCGCACTCCTCTAATGCTTCCCAATGCTGCCGCAACATGTGTGCATAGAAGCCCACACAGTTGCCATCTTCTCCGCGAGCATTCGTGGGCCAGAAGGTTCAAAACATACCTCCCTGAAGGAGTTTCCACTTCCACATTACAATCATCAGCTCTTCTAATAATGAAGCCTTTCAAATCTCTTGTGATGCCTCTCATGTAAGATAAGGCTGATGGTACAACATTTTCCTTCCAAGTCTTCGACCGTCGAAGTCTTTCATACGTGGTTGTCATCAACTTTTGCCTTATCCAATCAATTAGCTCACAAATGGGCATATTTCTTGCTGGTGATATCCATGCATTGAATGATTCACTCAGATTATTTGTGAGATAATGGCAATTTGCCGAGTCACCAAATTGGTGACGGCTCCACTTCTCCTGCACATTTGCCAACCACTCGTATGCACCCATGCTATGTTTTTGTATCTCAGATATCCAGTGATTGTAGTGCTGGCATTGAACACCCTTGCAGCAGACCAAACCATGATCTCTAATTCATTGATAGAGAATTTCTTCTTGAAGTTCTTATACAGATGTCGCATGCATGTCCTGTGCTCCGCTTGGGGGAAGATGGTCTTCACCACCAACTCAAGACCCTTCTGTGCATCTGATATGAAAGTCAAACCAGTACCATTGCCAAACTCGATAGCACGGTTCAAATGAGTCATGAACCAATTCGATGTAACACTGGACTCGCTTTCGACAACTGCGAATGCCATTAGGAATAATGCATTGCATCCATCAAATCTGTCACCGAGAGAAGTGTTCCTAAGTATTTCCCCTTCAGGTGGCAACCATCAAGACCTATGAAGGGTCTACGTCCTTCAATAAAATCTTGCCTTTTTGCTTTCAATGATATGAAAAAATGTAGGAATGAATCGTCCTTCTCAGATTCATAGTGAATCACACTTGAAGGATTCCGATTCTTCAGTTCATAAATGAGAGATGGAAGTCTCTCGTATGACTCATCAACCTTTCCATGGATCTTATCTAGAGCAATCCTTCTTCCCCTTCATAACCTCGCGTAAGGTATACAGACTTGGAATTGGTTAGTTATCCATTGAGATATGGCATTGACAGTCATTTCTGGGTTGTCCTTGATCCATGCTTCAATGTACTTCGCAATCCACTCTTGTGAAGCCAATGAATTGCCAACCCTACTAAAAGAGGAACAATTGTGCTCCCCATGCAGAGTCCTGACTCGGAATCGCATGCTATCTTGGAGCCTAGAAGCATGGATTTGCCATTTACAGTCTTCTCGCCTGCATATGGCTGTCACCCTGACTGCCTCACTCTTGATATATCTCACATCAAATTCATGTTTCAGACAGTAAGTGCTCAATGCATGTTTAAATTCATCGTGTCCATCGAACTCGGATCCAAGTGCAATGTTTGGAATCTCCATGTCATTGGACGATCTTCGACCTTCGAAGTCCTCCACATCCTCTAAATCTGAATCTAAGAGATAGTGGTAGCTATTCTCAGACTCAAGACCGATGAGTTCTTCATCATCATCACTGGTACTTGTGCTATCAGCAACAAAATCGGAGTCATCCGATTCGCTTATGTCGATACATTGGGTTTGGGAGCGCAACACTCTCTTTGATCTCACTATACATGATTGCTGAGAACTCCTCACCGGTGCCTCCATTGCGCTGGGACTGATGGGTGTCCTTGATTCATCCCCAAGTATATCCACTAGCTCTCCAAATAGGGGATCATCATCCATCTCCACTATATCATTCCGGTCAATGTCCATTTGCACAACCTTATCCTCTGAATCCATCGCTTGAAGAGTAAATCCCTCCACGCCATCTCCTTGCGCACATTCGATGAAAGCGATACAATCAAGCGACTGCATGGTTTCATACCTGACCTTCCCCAATTCCTCTAAAGCCTCCACGGTCTCATTCACATCATTCCCTAGAGAACTTGCGGTTGGATCTTGGTCTGCATTCGCATGCTCTTCCACGGCATCGAGTGCTTCTGCATCTTGATCAAACTCCACCACCAACTCAATTTGTGTCCCATCTTGGTGCAAGTGAAACATTTCCATCATCTGCTTCTCATTCGATAACTTCGCATACCTAACGAAGAAAAAAAAGTGATTAAATGTTCGTACCATCCGATAACTCCACCACCAACTCAATAATAAGCGGTTAGGGCGAAAAAAAATCAAACCATGAGATAGTTTCGTACCTAGATGGATGGGAATTAGGAACTTTATAGTACATACGCAAGGAGTCCTTTGCTTGCCATGGAACAACTTCTGCAATGTCCTCGATGATGTCGAACCAACAAGTGTAATCCGGGCTTGTCCCTATTACGACTTGCTTCCCCGGCAAGTACCTATCGCCACCACGCCCTCGGACCTTCTTGAAGTATCCCCCATATCGGACGCAAACATATCAGACGCAAATGCTAAGGATCCCTTCACGTTCTTTGAACCAACCCATGCTATAAGGTACATTCATGTTTCATTCTCATCTAGTCAGTTGGATTTTAAGAAGAAATTTAGAGGCGAAGATGAAGGGGAGAACAAACCTTCCCTTTTCGAGTTGCTTCAGGTTCCTTGGTGTAGGAGGAAGAGTCTCGTCGGCGACTGACGGGGGTCTCTTCTTCTTCCGCGACTTGGAGAAGATGACGAAGAGGATGAGTCGAAGGCGGGAGAGATGAAGTGATGATGTCGAGGGCAGGACGAGGGCTAAAACAATTACCTTGTTGCCCTTGCACTATTCATTGATTCGACAACCAATTCCGTCGAGACCCTACACGCGGCGCACGATTTGGGGGCAACGAACCCCAGCCACTTGATCTCCACCTCGTAACTAGGTCGTGGCAGGTGGTAACCCAACCGTGGTTACCGCTAACGTCAGAGCGTAACGGAGGGTTATACAAGTAAACAGTAACCATTACTCGGGGTTTCTGACGTAATTCGCTATTACGCAGGGTTCTTGAGGTAATTACAAGATTAATCAGGATTATGCATGTAAATATCCCTTCTATATTTTGTACCACCATTTAACAACCAAGAAAAAGATCCATCATTGCATTCGAGGTGTACTCCAATTAAAGTCAAACCTTATACACCTATGTATGTATTGTAATTGTCTTATTTGCTTATCTGTGAATTTTGTAAGAATATAGAGGCAGATATTATAAAAAAGGGGACATAACCGATATTACATAAGTTAAAAAGGCACAAGAGATTACAAACCATAAAGTCGAAACTTCCTTGAGGAAATTAGAAGGATCTTTCACCATCTAACGGCTCAATGATTACATTCGTAGAAGGATCACCAAACAGAATAAATAATTACAAGAAAAGGAAAAGACACAGAGAGAGGAAAGTTCATACACACAAAAAAAAAGAACAATAGAATAAGATCAGCCAAAAACCCGGTGCTATTTCCAATGGAATAAGATGAACCACTGGCCAGAAACCCATCCCACCATGAACGATTAATCCCATCCGATACGAGGATGCTTCTTCGCTACTGCTGTGGTAGATGTGTATTAACTGGAGCCCGCAGTTTGTTCTCCACCTCCACAAGCACTCCTTGCACCGCCCTCTCCACTTCCGTGCTCGCCGTCTTCATCATCAAATACGTCGGATTAATGCTGAACAAGATATCACTAGTCTGTGTATCTAATTGAGCCTAATTCCATGCCAATCAATATTCATTGCAGCAGAAAAAAGTGAACTTACTCCAGTGCGTGGCTTATTTTCAAGTCCCAAAGATGTTTAAGTTTCTGGTAGAAGCATTTCTATCAGAACTATTGCATTAACCACAGTTGAGCAATTCTACTCGTCTTTGATGCATCCAGAAGTAAATTGTGTCGACAGATTATATACTACAATTGCAGCATTGTTTTCGAAAGAAAAAGTATCAGAAAACTCCAAATGATGGAGTGAGCTACGGACCTTGGTTTGAAAGGATATGGTGGCGGACAACTCCAGTTCTGAGGAGCAGCAGGCGATGCTACTCGCTCTCACTCCCATCGCCTTCAGGCTCCGGATCGCTGCAATCATGAACTCGACGGACGACGAAGGGTTGGCCACTTTCAAGTTTATGTTTGCTACGTCGGAGCCCTCCCTCCGTCGCAGCGCCCTCTCCTTGGTCGTCAGCTCGCGCAAATACGCCGCGGTAGACCTCACGATCGAATTCTTGTCCGCCTTTACACGTACGTCCATCCCACCGGTTAGCGAATTGCAGCACGAATCTATAAAACACATGCAGCACTCCCTTAACTATGTTCTTACCTTCGATCTCGGGGACACCAGGGCGTAGAGATCAGCGTAACTCTGGCTGATACGCTCCCTCCTCTGCCTCTCCCGCATCATGTGCCGGAAGCACCGGTTCTCTCCACTGTTACTTCTTTGGGCTCGTGCACCCATCTCCGCTGGAACCGTCATCGAGTGCCTGCTCATGAACTCCAACATTCTTTTATGCATGTTTTTCTCCTTGGTCTTCTCGGCCGGTTCTCCTGTAGTGCCAAAGGTTGGCCGGACGTAACCAACAAACGCGCTCGTAGACGGCAGGGACAACGGGGGGTCGACTTCGGAGAATACTGGATCACATGATCCCAAGGCCTCAAAGAGGTGAGAATCGTCCGACGGAGTGGCAATGCTCCAGTAGAGGATATCTTCCCTCGACATGGGTTCCTCCGGAACGTACTGGAAAGGCTCGATATCCATTACAGCGCGTGACTTGGTTTCCTACCCATTACATCTTATAGACGGAAGCGGCTATGCTTCCTTATAGACGCACACTGCCAGGTCTATCGTGCGGCGGGGATGCTTCCTTGGTGGTACAAAGGAGAACTTGAGAACGCGACACCACGTGGTCAAATGGAAGGTTGGGGTTTGTTCACACGGGTGCCTATTTGGCGGTCAAACATCTGGAACCATGGAAAACGTGAGAATTGATAATAATGGTAACATGTGCACGTGGGGTATTGAACCCATCAATGTTATTCTATATGCTATAAATTTCACAAGCTTAAAAACTTTGTCACCTAACCAACCCCTCGAACAAGCTCCGTCCTACATTGCAAACCCTGCCATCAGTTTTAATTTTATTTGACTCAATACCTCAGGTTATATTGAGTTATTCTAGCTAGAGGAGAATCCTAACGATGGATCTCCGTCCAAAGAATGGTAGAGAAAGGAACAAGAGGCAAACTAATGATGGTGGGATTGTAAGAGACTTCGATTGCATATATATGAGCTGGAACAAGTTGTTGTATTAAAATTGTATCTAGGTTTTAATTGAAAATCTATTAATTACAATTGGCATTAATTTGGTTTCAATTGGGAAACCAAATGGTTTGGAGGGAAAGTTGGGAATTCCCAAATTTGAAACATGGTTGAGTTTGGGTTGAAGTTTAGTACCATACCTTAGAGATCTAAACTTTTGTTGGACTTATATAAGAGTCCACACCCCAAGTTCTTGTAGCAATAGTAGAGAGGAGGAATGGAGGACCACACACGCGTGCGCGCTCCGCTCCGTCTCGGGCTCGGGAGAGTCAATTCGGATCTCGATACATTTGCTGCGGGTTTCATTTGGCTGATCGATTAAATTAATCAGGCAGATTAATTTAATCTCGATCACATTGGGAATCGGACTTGATCCAAACGGCTCGACTTAGCCGCAGTCTTGGAATTCGAAAGGACACGCCCGTTGAGGGGCGTTTTCGGAAACCGAAGGGACTGCGCGCTAGGGCACGCGAGTTCTTCTTTTTATATCCCCCACCGACGCCGATTTCTTCACTCGCAAGAAAACTCCACCCGCCGTCACTCTTGTTCTCTCTCTCGTGTCTGCAGCCTGTTTCTTCTCGGCTGCAAGTTCCCAGAGGTGCTTTCGAGGACAGTCTCGTCCGTGTGCGCGGACGACGACCGTGAACCGTCGTATCATGCGAGCGGATCGCCAGTACCCAACGCACCGGAATTGTGGGGGCGAAATCCTCCCTAAGGGCAGTCCATTACATGGACGCTTCGGTGATATCTAACCTTATCTTTCGTGTCTTTTGTTTGCCGCAATTTATTTATTGCTCGTCCTTTTCTGGATCACGCCCATTTGTTTGTTTCCGTCTGATTACTCGATTCTGTTTTGCTTATTGTAATCGGATAATGAATTCGATTTACACGTTATTAATCTTAATAATTTGTAATATTGATCTGTCAATCCATTGGAATCCGTTTGATTACTGTTTAATATATGCTTGGTTTATCCTGTTAACAACAATCTTAGAGAGGATTTCGGGAACCGATTATAAACTATGTCGGAAACAATGTTTAAATCGAGGGTATATATGACGGGTATGCCTGAAAAATTTGGTGGACAGAACTTTAAGCGTTGGTAACAACGCATGAAGATATGGTTAACCACCATAGGGTTAATCTCGATACTTGAAACCGACTGTCCTACGGTGAAGACGGAAAACCCCTCACCCGATAGTCAGAAGGCGCAATCTGCGTGGAAGGAACGCGACCGTATATGTCATGGTTGCATCTTGTTGGCTCTGTCCAACACGTTGTTTGACGTATATTGTTCGTCCACGCAGACTGCGAAAGGGCTATGAGAAGACTTGGATCGGAAGTATAATACCGAAGACCTCGGTATTGAGAAATACTCCGTAGCTAAGTTTTTGAAGTTTTCCATGGCCGAGGGAAAGTCAGTTTCTGAATAAGCACACGAGTTTTTACTCCTGCTCTATGGTTTAGAACATGTCGAAATGAAACTTTCAGAGAAGTTTCAGGTCATGTGCATCATAGAAAAATTTCCCAAGCCGTGGGAAGACTTTGGTATGACCCTGAAACACAGAAAGGGGAAATTTCTATGGATGACTTGATGGTGGCAATTGCCATAGAGGAGGAACACATGAAACAAAAACCTGTGCTTCCTGTTGATATTCAGGCTAAGGTCAATTTTATGACCTCGAAGGGCAAGGATAAGAAGGGAAAGGGTCCTAATAACAACAAAATAAAACCAAAGGAAAAGATTCAGAAAAAAGCAAAGAATAAACCCTGCTGGCACTGTGATCAGATTGGCCATTGGAAGAAGGATTGTCCGTCCGTGAAGGCTCAACTTAAGGCTACAGACGGGAGTCCACAAGTGAACATGATCACTATAGGACTCGCGGCTAGCGAGGGATATGTCTCTGTAAAACCTGAACTATACCATATCCATTATTCAAATGAGTGGCTCGTGGATACGGGATCCAATGTAAATATATGTTCTGACAGAACGTTGTTTTCTTATTATCAGACCTGCAGCTGTGGGACTGTGAAGATGGGGAACGATTCTGCGGCCAGGGTGCTAGGGTCGGGACAAGTCAACTTGAGGTTCTCCTCTGCACGTGTCTGGACATTGCACATGGTGCTGCATGTTCCTGACATCAAGAAGAATGTGTTATCTGGCTCTATCTTAGTTAGAAATGGTTTTGAATTAAACTTTAAATGTAATAAAGTTGTTATTCTGAGGTACGACATTATTTTTTTAGAAAAGGCTATTTGGCTGATTTTGATTTGTTATTTAGAATTAGATGTGATTCAGTAAACATTAATGAATTGAATGTTTTGAATTCTGAATGTTCTAGTTCTGTGTCTCATGTTGTGAATAATTTAGAATCTTGTGATCTGTGGCATGGTAGATTAGGACATGTAAACCTAAATTCAATTAAAAGAATGATGAATTTAGAGTTGATCCCTAAACACACTATTGATAAAACTCAAAAATGTGAAATATGTGTGCAAGCTAAGACACCTAGGAAGTCTTTTCAGTCTATCTCTAGAGATAGTGAGATCTTGGATCTAGTGCACACGGATATCTGTGAGTTTAATGGTGTGTTGACCCGAGACAATAAGAAATACTTTATCACCTTTATAGATGATGGCAGTAGATACTGCTATGTATATCTAATGAAAACCAATGATGAAGCCTTAGAGAAATTTCTTATCTTTAAGAATGAGGCTGAGACACAAACAGGAAAAGTGCTTAAACGCCTTAGGTCAGATAGAGGAGATGAATATACCTCTAACTTATTTGATGAATAATGCAAATCTTTTGGCATAGTTCATGAAGTTACGGCCCCATATTCACCGCAATCAAATGGGATAGCAGAACGGAAAAATAGAACCTTAACTGACATGATCAATGCTTTCCTACAGAGTTCTGGACTTCCAACATATATCTGGGGAGAAGCCTTGAATACGGCTTGCCATATTCTGAATAGGGTTCCTCCAAGACATATGGAAAAATATCTCTTTGAACTTTGGAGAAAAAGAAAATCAAGTTTAAGATATCTCAAAGTGTGGGCTGTCTCGCTAAGGTTTTAGTCCTAGAACATAAGAGAAAGAAACTTGGTCCTAAAACTGTTGATGCGGTCTTCTTAGGTTACCTGGAAAATAGCTATGCATATAGGTTCTTGGTAATTCGGTCTGAGATGCCGGGCATAAATGTCAACACTATTGTTGAACTCCGTGATGCTACCTTCTTTGAGGATGTCTTTCCGTTGAAGACTGGGATTCCTCAAAATCTGATCATTGAGGGCGCCTCTACATCAGGATCTATTCCAGATCAAGTGGAAATGATAACGAATGTGGGGGTTGAGACTCAACCTGAACCCAATGATCTTTCTGAAGAGATTGAGCCAGGGAGGAGTAAAAGACCTTGGATAGCCAAGGATCTGGGTAGCGACTTCGTTGTCTACCAGATCGAGGGTGATCCACCAAGTTACAAGGAAGCCATGGCTTCATCTGAAGCAAAACAATGGAAGGAAGCTATCAAATCTGAGATGGATTCCATTATGGCTAATGGAACTTGGGAGTTGGTTGATTTACCCAAAGGGTGCTCCACTATTGGGTGCAAGTGAGTGTTTAAGAGAAAGCTTAGACCTGACGGATCAATTGAAAAATACAAAGCCAGATTAGTTGCCAAGGGCTTTAGGCAAAAGGAATGTATCGAGTATTTTGATACCTATTCCCCTGTGACTAGGATGAATACAATCCGGATGCCCATAGCATTGGCATCTATATATGATCTCTCTATCCACCAAATGGATGTGAAGACCACCTTCTTGCATGGCGATCTTGAGGAAGAGATCTATATGGATCAACCAGATGGGCTTGTGACTCCTGTTAATGAGGGAAAGGTTTGCAAGCTTGTCAAATCCCTTTACGGATTGAAACAAGCACCAAAGCAGTGGCATGAAAAATTTGACAAGACTATTTTGTCATGTGACTTTAAGGTTCATGAATCCGACAAGTGTGTCTATTCAAAAGTGAAAGGTGATGAGTGTATTGTCTTGTGCCTATATGTCGATGACATATTGTTGTTCGGATCACATATGAGGATTATTAATGAGACTAAGGCTTTCTTGAGTAGCAAGTTTGAGATGAAGGACATGGGTGTTGCTGATGTGATCTTGGGTCTCAAACTGACAAGGTCAGTTGATGGGATTGTAATTTCTCAATCTCACTATGTTGAGAAGGTACTTGAGAAATTTGGATATCAAGATTGCAAAGCTGTAAGCACTCCTTTTGATTCATCCAAAACGTTGTTTAAGAATAAAAGTGGAGTACCTGTAGTCGAGCTAAGGTATTCACAAGTGATAGGAAGTTTAATGTATCTTGCAAATTGCACGAGACCTGATATTTCATTCTCGGCTGCAAAGCTGAGTAGATACACTAGCTGTCCTGACCATACTCACTGGGAGGCTCTGGATCGGGTACTGAAGTACTTGAAGGGAACTATTTCCCTTAGTTTGCATTATGGTAGACATCCATCTGTACTAGAAGGATACAGTGATGCAAGCTGGATAGGGAAAATAGAGGAGTCTGGGGGTAATGATGTCACAGGGTATGTATTTACCCTTGGAGGCGGTGCAGTCTCCTAGAGGTCTGTGAAACAGACCATTCTAGCTCGATCCACTTTTGAAGCCGAGCTGTGTGCTTTGGACACCACTGGAAGTGAAGATGAATGGCTAAGGGAACTTCTGTCTGAAATTCCCATGTTAGGTCAGCATGTTCCTGCGATCTCGGTACATTGTGATAATATGACCACAATTGCCAAGATCAAGAGTTCAAAGTTCAATCAGAAAACAAGGAGACACATACAAATCAGACTTAAGACATTAAGGGATTTGGTGTCTCGAGGAGTGTTGGCTGTGGATTTTGTTGGATCCAAAGACAACACGGCAGATTCGTTGACTAAGGGACTTGATAGTTCTTTAGTCCTAAAGTCTAAGCTTGGGATGTGACTGAGACCTATTGGGAGTTCCTCTACAGTAGCAACCCAACCTATCTGAGTGGAGATCCCGTAAAGAAGGTTCAATGTGGTAATAACAAGATGTCTGGAGGACTGGTTGGCACTCTAATCTTAATGCGTAAGCATGAGTGTCTTATCCCTGGAAGCCTGAGTGCCATTTAAGCTGCAAGTTTAGGAAGAGCGTAGGCTCTGAATGGGTTCAAGCCTTTGGGCAGGATGTTAGCAGTGCATCCTTGGAGAACGCCACCTATGTGAGTGTTACTGTGGGCCGCAGTTAAATGAAGAGGGTCTTTCCTGAATACATTCATGAAACAGGAGAAGGGTGCATGGCCTTTTAAAAGCACCAACCCTGAAGATTGCACCAAGAACAACGCTTTGTTGTTTCTACCGTATACTCTAACACTAAGGTCTGAAGTTCAAGACGTAGTTCACTTCGTTCCTGTTAAAGTGAAAGTAGTAAACTCAGGTAGAGGTTCAAACCGGAAGGTACCTTTACTGAAAGCAAAGTGTGGGCAGCCGAAAGAAGTCTCTTAAATCTTTTTGAATCTCTTTTTCAAATTGGTGAGTTCGTGGGGGATTGTTGTATTAAAATTGTATCTAAGTTTTAATTGGAAAATCTATTAATTATAATTGGCATTAATTTGGTTTCAATTGGGAAACCAAATGGTTTGGAGGAAAAGTTGGGAATTCCCAAATTTGAAACATGGTTGAGTTTGGGTTGAAGTTTAGTACCATACCTTAGAGATCTAAACTTTTGGTGGACTTGTATATGAGTCCACACCCCAAACTCTTGTAGCAATAGTAGAGAGGAGGAATGGAGGACCACACACGCGCGCGCGCGCTCCGCTCTGTCTCCGGCTCGGGCTCGGGAGAGTCAATTCGGATCTCGGATCTCGATACTTTTGTTGCAGGTTTCATTTGGTTGATCGATTAAATTAACCAGGCAGATTAATTTAATCTCGATCACATTGGGAATCGGACTTGATCCAAACGGCTCGGCTTAGCCGCAGTCTTGGAATTCGAAAGGACACGCCCGTTAAGGGGTGTTTTCGGAAACTGAAGGGACTGCGCGCTAGGGCACGCGAGCTCTTCTTTTTATATCCCCCACCCGACGTTGTTTTCTTCACTCGCAAGAAAACTCCACCCGCCGTCACTCTTGTTCTCTCTCTCGTGTCTGCGACCTGTTTCTTCTCGGCTGCAAGTTCTCGGAGGTGCTTTCGAGGACGGTCTCGTCGGTTCGCGCAGACGACGACTGTGAACCATCGTATCTTGAGAGCGGATCGCCAGTACCCAACGCACCGGTATTGTGGAGGCAAAATCCTCTCTAAGGGCAGTCCATTACATGGACGCTTCGGTGATATCTAACCTTATCTTTCATATCTTTTGTTTGCCGTAATTTATTTATTGCTCGTCCTTTTCTGGATCACGCCCATTTGTTTGTTTACGTCTGATTACTCAGTTCTGCTTTGCTTATTGTAATCGGATAATGGATTGGATTTACATGTTATTAATCTTAATAATTTGTAGTATTGATCTGTCAATCCATTAGAATCAGTTTGATTATTGTTTAATATATGCTTGGTTTATCCTGTTAACAACACAAGTTTCTTCAGATTAACTACGCAAAACAGAAGACAAAGTTCCTCAGTTCGTTCTTCCCAAAGAGAACCAATCCTATTTTTCCAAAGAAACAAGCACTTGGTGTGCTTTTTGCTTGGCATTAACCGATCTCCAGTTTTAAAAAATTCAGAAGTACCGGTTGCAATTGTTAAAATTTTACTTACAATCGCGACATCCCAATCAAACTTCCCACAAAATAGAAGCATTTTTCTAACACTAGTGGAGGCAATCGGAGCAGCCGACGAGCTTGCGGAAGACGATTGTTAGTGGTCGAGATCGCAACCCTTGATTTAGTCGGCCTTCTCCAACACTGTAGCGTCACGCTGTTTAGGGAAGCTCAGCAGAGCTCCAGGGAGAGCAGGGAAACGGGAAGAGGACATGTAGAGGGGGCACTGGTGATTTTGAAGGGCGTGGAGGGGGAAGCGACGGCGTTGCATCTCATCCAGGCACCTCACACCTCTGTTTGAGCCCATTCGACGAAGGTGCGGTGGCTGATTGGATTACTCTTGTGGTGCTGGGGAGGGAGGTGGTGATCGTTGCGACGCTCGGGAGGAGTGGGGGTACTAGGGAGACTTGATGGCAGTGGGGGAGACACTGGTTAGGGAGGTGGCATTGGGGAGCTGAGGGAGGGCGGAGACGAAGAGTGAGGGGGAGGATGGTACGCAATTGTAAATTGGATAAGGGAAAAAAAGGTAAACGTTGGACAATTTTTATGGACTAATCAAATGGTCCGTTGTGGGGGAGTTTATTGAACTATTTTATTTTAAAAGTGGTATATTCATCTTGAAAATGCTTTTTAAGTCCCGTTGTTAACTTTATTTGACTTCTACAAAATATAAAAATATCATAATTAGAAATTTTTGGAATATATAATAAATATTCATAAATTTAATCCATACAATTTTTTTCATATAAATTTTGAGAAAAAAATAATGAGATAGTTCATGGTTTCCATCATTGGAATTTTGGAACAAAATATCATACCATTATTTAATTATTTTTTGCGAAAGCTGAAATTATTTTACTTATGAGAGAGTCACCCATAAATATAGCACTGACGAACAAGGTGTTATGAATGTGGTGAAGAGCCAAGGATGCCTTGGTCGTAAAATGTGAGTGATTCATATATTATTCGAATCGTATCTTATATCATGCCTTTTGATTGCTTTATATTTTTTTTCTCTTTTACAAACATATGAAAAACTCATAAATGCTCCTACTTTCGAATTGGGTTGCAGTCAGACACTTTAGGGTTGACCAAAAATTATTTAATTGGTGTTAATTAATGCAGATTTTAGCTCTTCCCTTGTCGTGACTAATTTTCCTGAATGATTAATCTAGTAGAGAGCCTTGACATGAAGGCTAAAGGGGAAAGTAGCCATCTTCACCACCTCCGGTGGTATGTTTAGATAGTGCATGGTACCGCAGATGCGGTTGAATTGTTACAGATGAATATGATGTTCCTCATTTCTATTTCCATGAAAGGTAGGCAAGAGAGGTAGTAATGATGGCTTCAACTCAAAGTGACCATGTATCTGTGGGATACGGATCCAGCTTGTGACTTTCCCTGCTTCATGGTTGTAGGTCTATCTGAAAGTCAGTTTGTGCTCGACCTCTCTCGCCTCTTACTCTCCACCATGGTTTCCTCCTACAACTCCTCTTGCTCTTCCATTGGCTCCTCCTTAATTTGCACCTCCTCCTTTTGCACCTCCTGGTTGGTCAACACCATGCTCACCTCCATAATTACCTCCTCCTCAATTTTCACATTCCCTCTTCATCTCCATGAACAATTCCTGGAAAGCACCCATGGCATTGGCATGATCAATTAACTGTTGTTGTATGATCTGAATGGATGCAAGCATCTGGGATTAACCTCATTCTGATCCACACCTTGGTACGATCCTTGGCCCTTTCCATTTCTCTGAGGAGGCATTTCTGAATCAGTGCCGCTATCTGACTCCAGTTCGGGCTTGTGATCTACATGATGACCATGATCATCCTGTGGAACTGATGGAGTCTAAAAAGAGATTTCGAGCTTAGAGTCAAGCTCGAACAACAGATTTATTGGTGAGATATGAATAGTGGAAGAGGAGGATTCATGAAGATGGCCATCCTGAACCCTATGTGAAGTGAAGACCGGGGAGCTCAGAACGTTGTTCGCAAAAGCCGAACACAACTCTCTGAGATCCCTCCAGTGAAGTGACGATGTCGTCATCATGGAGCCGATGTAAGTGTTCGTGAAGTCAGAATAAAACTCTCCAAGGTGCAACATCATAATGTCAAAAGATGTGATATTATGATGGAATAAGAAGACATGATAGAAGAAGAAGAATTCAAGAGGAATTGAGAAGAGAAGGCTTTAAGCAAGCTTGATGAATGAGAAGTAGAAGAATAAAAGTAGAGATACAAGGGCGCAAAGTGCGCAAATTTTTTTGATCTAGACATGTTATGATTTGATCCAAACAAACTTCAGAACAATGGTTGATTCACCAACTCAACACAATGAAATCATAAGAGTTAGGCAATTATATTTTCAACTTTATTGGTGATTTTCAGGCAATTATCTTTTCACTTGTCCTTAAAAGGCTATCCCTATAGGAGTGTGTGTACCGCCAGGAAAGTACACCGTACTTGTTCCACCTCCTTTGTAACATGTGATCTACGCACTCAGAGGTCCTTGATCTCGTACCTGAGGGCTACTTAGCCAAAGAAATAGAGAGGGGAAGCCGGTAGATGAAACCACAGCTTCTGTCACAAGTGAGGTACTCAGATGCAGGATGATGAGACAAACACCCCAGTGAGGGCATGGCATATGCTCAATACTTCATGCCAAATTAGATGTTCCACACAAGGCGAGAACACCGTCGTCGACAAGTCCCTACTCGCCTACGTACGATAGAAGAACCACTAGTTCGTTGTCCTAGGTGATTATCTAGATGTCACAGATCGGGATTTGGGCTCTAATTCCTTGAGGTCATGCCTCACTATATCTAGAAGATACCTGAGATCAATGAGGGCTTTATGAACCCAAGACAATGAAGTTCGTTAGAATTAGATCAAATTTTCTTTAGCAAATCATTTTTTATTTTTTTGGGTTTTCACTTGTTTTGAGTATTTTTATACAAAGGCCTAACGATTTCTCGATTTTCTTTATTTTATGCAAGGGCTCTAATTCCTCTCTTTTGAGCGCATTATATAGAACGAGAAACTCAGCCAAATGTTATTTTTAAAGAATTTTTTTCGAGCAATGATGAATCTAATATTGATTTCCAATCACTGGTAGGATAAAATAAAACAAATTCTGCCACAATAATTACTATAAATCAATAAAAACTCGTAAAAATATCATTAAATATTCAAAATGAAGAGGATCAAGTATTCCACAATATGCAATTTACAGATTTGAAGAATGATGAGACAATGATGTTCAAATACTAGATTAAATGCATAGGTATAAATGCAAAAAAACAAAATAAGCTCAAAAAGAAATAGCATGGAATGTGCTTCTTTAATTACCAAGTTCTTCAGGGCACTTCACAATTTTGACTGGAGGAGCGTGTGCCACTCACGTGATGCAGATTTTCTCCCTCTTTCCCCTTCGTTGGATTCACGAAACAAGGAAAGGGGTCGGGTTGCATTGTGGGCACATGTGAACAGCGATGAGCGAGATCAGAAGGCGAAGGTAGTGGCGTTCTGATATTGCAACTGCTACAAAGAGATGATGTTATCGTGGTGCTACTGTGCCCAGCGCGAGAAGTAAAAGGCCACAGTAGCCCCACTGTAGGAGGAGGCAGGTGCTGCGAGAAACGAAGGTGGTACAGGATGACAAAGTTCCTCCTATGTCATGCTTGCTATATGATAAAAATGGAGATGCTTTTATTGGACTCCAGACCTCCTGCAAGAAGGTGGAGGAGGACGGTGGAGCTCCTCCTATGTCGTGATTGCTATATGATCGACGGTGGAGATGTTTTTAATGGATTCCAGACCTCCGGAAAAAATGTGGTCGACATACGGCACACGATACACTCTCCGGCAAGTAGGTGTCCATTCTTTCTCCATCCTCAACTTTTATGTAACATAAACTATCAACTTCCACTACTCTTTTATTGTTGAGCCTCCCACCGCCAGCTACCATCGCTGCACCACATCTTTGATCAGCCCACACCCTCCTCGTGCCACTGGCCAAACACCATCAGAGGAGCAGGGTCATCATTGCCATCAAAGGAGCATGGCATCTTGGACTCATCAAAGAAGAAAGGAGAGCCCCAGGACCATCAAGCTTCAGTCGCCCTTGGATCAAGAGCACATGGGATCCATGTAATCCATTCATGCTCAAATAGAGGCCATCAGACCAAGCCTTCATCGGATGAACGAAATCAACTACCAGAACCAGAACTGCTTCCCAAGCCTCAACCTCGGGTGGAGGCAACGTGTCAGGGTGTGCCAGGTGGAGGCCTGACGCCCAAGCCTCGATCATGTGCTTCGCCATGTGTAGCCATGGGTATTTTCATCCAGACCCCGCACGGATCCAAAAATATATAATAGTGATTTGAGAATGAGAGATGTATAATTTTTACATAATGATGGAGTTCCTAATGCCTGGTCTTGGAGGGCATGTGGTGCCTGACAAGTCAGGTCCGACAATCCCTGTATAGGTGCCTCTTGCAGTTCTCAGATCCAATCACCCCAACTTAGTCCAATCAGTGATAAAAAACCATAGAAGTGTATGTACAAGGAGATCATGCATATGTGTGAGTTATGAAATTTATTTAACTCAATATGAAATGTGTATAAGGCAAGTTGGTAGAGTGTCGTCAACAGGAGCAAACAGAGATCACAAAAATGAAATTCGACTCAGAGAATCTAGACCAAAATTGTCGGTTTCGCGACCTAATTACGTTTTTATGTATTTTTGTAGGTTTTGATTTTAAATTTATATTTTTTAATGGATTTTGATATTTCAAATGTTTTTAACTAACAGAATACCATAATAAATATATAATAAATAATACAATAATATAGAGGTGAGAAATGAAAAAAAAGAGATAAAATGATTATCTTTTGGATATTCAAATATACCAAATAAAGTCAAAATGCATCAAATATTTTTTTTTTGGATTTTTTTATTTATCTCTATTTATGGTAATTTTCAATGTATTTTTTCAAGCTTTTTATGGATTTTCAAAAATTAAGATACACAAAATAAAAGGAAAAAACACATGAACTTAGAAGGGCCTAAAAATAACTATGAGATAAAAAAGGGCTCAGAGCGATTATTCCTGTATAAAGAATAAAACAACGAAAATTTCAAGCTCTCGAACATATTTTCCTGATTTTCTACAATATTTTATGATCTTTTTAAAATTTTCTATATTTTACAATTTTTAAGCTTTCTTTTTTTTGTATTTTGGACATGTTATAATAGACAGTAAAATACACGCACCCTAATTTTTTGTTAATTTTGGAGCTATATTTTAATTTTTATGATTTTTCAAAGTCAAAACAGTAACATATAGCTAGTTTTACGTTTTTAAATTATGAAAAAATATTAAACACCTTAATAAAAATAAGTTTGATATAATATCTCTTAAGATATAAAATTAATTTTCTTATTTTTTGGAGATAATTAGGCAATTAATACAATTAAAATAAAGACAACTAATTAACAAAAAATACAAGGATTATTCTGTAATGATTTAAACCTTGAACATGCATTTATAACAAATAAGTAAAGTACATGCCACTAATCACAATTTCTCCAATTAATTTCACAATATCGAAGCATCAGACAGGGGCGTTTATGCAGATAAGCAAAGGTTAAGGGGCATCTAAGTAATTTTCCTAATAAAATACAACTTTGATATAAACTGGCAAGGACTAAATTATAATTTTCAACATTTCTTAACAAGTCTGCCTAAACCACGGGATGAAATATGCAATTAACCCACAAAGACCCCTCACGTGGGACTACACGTGAGGTGTCGTGGCATGAACCCAAATTCAAATACCAAAAACCTTAAGGTGCTAGTATGCAAAATATCCACTAGTTTTTAAACTACGATAAATAATTACATGACCAAAATGTAAGTTCAAAAAATGTGAGGGAAAATATGCAAAATACCCTCACTTTGTGTGTTGGGGAAAGGTTGGGTCAGTTTATTTATACACACGGTGCTCATCCAATGATTGATACCACTTCACAGATAAAGGGGTAAGATTAGGTCCTCTGCATGATCGGACGATGTTGATGGTCTATAATCTCTGGGCGGTTGTTCTTTATCAGACGACTGCTAAAGTCTCTGGAAGAATGATCGAAGAACAACCGCTTGACGAACTTGGATCGAAGCTCACGTGCTACTCCGACTTCCTCCCGTTGTTCTGATAGGCTAGGAAGCTTCTTGGGACGATGTCGGAGAGATGGATGCTCGGAAGAAGGTCTAAGACCCACGGAGAAGGTCTTAGACATCGGGGAAGGAATCAAATCTAGAGCTCCCTGTTTTGGTAGTTGGGACCCCTTAGATGGGTTCTCCTAAGTCGAGACCTACATGGTTAGAACCAGGACCTGGAAGCAAAACTTCCAGGTCTAAAAGGAAGAAGGAACTGGATGGGGATGAGCAGGAGTGGTGGGTCTCCGACGAGGCGGCGGAGAGAGATCCATCGGATCCGATCTTTGCAAGATAGGGGTGGCATAGGTGATGTAGGAGATGAAGAAGTGGAGTAGGAACTGATGGAGGCAGAGTGGAAGGCAGAGCAAGTGTGAGTCATCAGGGATAAGGGCCGGAGATGGAAGCTACGGCGAGGTCTTTTTTTGTATCTTTGGATGAGTTAAACAAAATCAAAGCAAGCAAGCAGGAAATATAGACTATGGTTACACTAAGGAATAAAAAGCGAGTGAAAACAAGCAGCTCACCATCGTTGGTGACCAGGTAGAATAGCTTCATTGGAGGTGATTCTGGTGAAGGGCGGATGCACCTCTTCATCCTCGCCCAAGAGCCAGGGTCCGGCCTTCTTGTCACTAAGGTGAAGCGCAATAGGGGCTCAAAGGGGCTAGAGAGGTAGTGAGTGATCAACGGATCGAAGGAGGAGGTGGCAACTTATTTATAATCGACTGGAAAAGTTAGAAAAAGAAATTAGAGTCTTTGGTCGGGCACTCGACAAAGATCAAATCCATACGATCCACGAGCAAGGGCATGATTTGACCTTCGGTTTACAAAAAGGAATCGGGCCCAAAAGAGCAAAGATGATCAAGGCAAAATTTGGAGAAGTCGGTTGCCCGACCAGTTCTGACTGGCAACAGAGAGGAGGGGGGTTGTTGACCTAAGATCAACAACCCGAGGCTAGTGATTGGCTCACGTTAGCGTCACATGGGCGCGAGACGACAAAACTAAGAAAACAATGAAAGAAAATTAAAATAAAAATAGTAAACGATTTTATTTAAATAAACTTAAAATATGAAATATATTGCATATTTAATAAACTATTTTTGGTGATTTTTATTTATTTTTATCACGTTATATATGAAGTTTTGATATTTATTTGTAATTTATAAATATAAATACCTATATATTCCCTTTTTTATTTTGTGTTATATAATTTATTATTCTATATACATAATTTTAATATTTATATTATATTTACATACACATATACATTTTTTTATTTTTCTGGATTTATTTATGTACTTAAATAAATACATATACAAATATTATAGGTACTTTATAGTATATTTACATATGTAAGTAAGCACATTGTTTATTTTAGAGTATTTTTAATGATTTTATTTTAGTCTAATTATGTACATAGATTTCAAATATTATTTACATATTTATAAAAATATAAGAAACATAAAAATATAGACTTAATAAATTGATTATATATATAGGTATGTTGCACAATGAGGGTCCAAAAGCTAAATTTCTCCAAATTAAATGAGACCATCATCATCTTCATTGAATAGCTGATTAAAAGTTATGTACAATTAAAGGTGATTTTAGTGAATTTTGAGTCTGTATGGATAAGATTCATGTGTGAGAAGTTTTCCTTGCGGCTTTTTATTATGTGTGTCCCAGGCACATTGTGCATTGTTTTTGAATGAAATATTTTTTGTAATTTTCTTTATATTGTTATTTTCAATATTTATGTTCAAAACTTATTGATTTGAGGAGAAAATATGAAAACAAAATGAGTCCCAAAATGTACACATCGACAAAAAGAATTAAAGTTTTAATTTTGATTTTTACGTGGTTTATGTGCCTTATCTCCCCCTACTTTGTTCCTTGTAGACCAAGTCACTGTGTGACTTAGTCTCGGGGGTCAAGGTGAGTCAGTATATAAGATAACTCCTTTATTTTTCTTTTCTTTTAGTTATTCTACATTTTGGGGTCTAATTACATGTATTCATATACATTATATTGACGAATATGCATGTGTTAATTCATGAGTGTTAATGATATTTACATGCATTTGTCTAGGGATTAAAGCCTAAGATGAATGAATAAATGTGCATGAATGGTAATTCATCAAGTACTTCACGTGCCCAAGCATGCGCTCCTTTGGGAATATTGCGCATAAGCCCCCAGTTTGAGAAATTGCAGATATACCCCTACTAGGGGTAAATTACAAGGAGACCCCTATGCCATTGGCACAATGCAGAACAATCCTTCTTAAGGGTATACTTGCAAGATTTCTACTTATTTTTATTACTTTTAAGTCCCTAAACTTCATAGAATCATATTCTGAGCAATATTTTCCAGATTTCTACAAACTTACTATCGTTTTGAAGCCTGCTTGATCCTGTATCTCATAGAACACTATGATCTATCTTTGGAGATATGTTGGATTGTTAATTATTCAAGGTGATTATTTGATATAATGAGCCTTATATTTTCAGCTATTGATATTTAGTACTCAACAATTAGTTGAGAAAATCAAGGAACTAATTTGAGGACATTTACTGGGGATCTAGATTGAAATTAATTGGCATATCATCTCTGAAATGAAATGAAGGGGTATGGACTAATTGATGGGCTTCTTGATTGGTTGAATCTACTCGACATGTTGCATTTGCACTACTACGTCATTTAAAAATCATTAAAAAATCACATTTATTTATTTCTCTCCCCAAATAACATAACATTATTCTTCCCGCATTAAAAATTATTTTAAAAATCCACTCATAGTAGTTTTTTGCAGTTAATTACATCTTTTAATTTCAAAACCGTAAAAAGCTGGAAAAGCATAAAACACACAAAAAATCTTCTCATCTGAAAAACTATTTTTTTAAATCATCTATAGATTAATTCTGATCCCTCATATTACCTCCCTGAGTGAGACCTTGGGACTTACCCAAGTAATATGAATAACTCGATTGCATTGAGAATTAATTTTACATATTAATTTCTCGATGGGATCAATCTTTAACGGTTCTTAGATTGCTCGGCTACAACAACAACAAATTGAATTTAACAAGGGTAATTTCTGTGCTCGTCACATATAAATATTCAAAAGGTTTCACATTCTAATATATTCGAATATTTGCCAAAAATAAATGTAATGGTTTCTTTTATTTTAGAGAATTAATAACATTTTTAATACTTTAATATAAAAGTTTACATTTTATATTTATTTTTATTTCATATTTTATTATATTTTGATATTTACTTAAATAAATGTAATGAATTATTTTAATGTACTTTATGATTTATTTAAATAAATTTAAGGTATTTTGTACTTCAAGATTAAAAGAAATCTACATCATTTTATGTTATGTGTTATGTACCACTTCTATTTCCATTATAATATATCAATATATCTCTAAAAGATTGTTTTCTAGTTATTTTTAATAGTTGTTATAATTATTTCTGGGATTCATTAGAAATATTCTAAAATTAATTAATAGAAGAGCATTCGTATGTTTGAATAAATTTCAATAGTTAGTTTTGTTAGTTGAATGAAATATAGTCATTTTTTATTTTATGGGAATTAATAACATTTTTTAATATTTTATTGTAAAATTCAACAAATTTTATTTTGTTATTATTACTTCATATTTTAATATATTTCAATATTTATTTAAATAAAATTAATGAATAATTTCAACATGTTTTACCATTTATTTAAATCTCAATAGGTGACATATGCATTCCAAGACCATCAATAGGAATAGCTAGAAGAAAATCTTGAGCATGGTCAGATTGCAAGCATCGAAAAATTGCCTTTTGTCTAGTTGTCATGTCAAATTCAACCTCAATTTCTTTGACAATTTTGCTAAAAAAGGGAACTCGCCAAAGCATTATGGACTTCAACTCGAGCGGAGAATCGATGCCTATGCTTCCATCGTTGAATCCTACATGGTATGTCGCAGTCTGTTCTCTCTTTGTTGCTCCCAGATCTCGGAGTATCGTTTGTATGAGGGAGCGGGTGTTCTGCTTCTTGCTGTTGCTCATGAGGAGGATTACGCCGCCAACGCCTGGACTTGTCGTTCTTGGTTGTGGGCACAATGCTCTATGTCATGAAAATTGGGTATCTAACCATGAACCCATTTGTGCCCTGGATTTGTTGTGCGCGATGGGGTACCGCTTGGGGATCTTGTTCTTCCTCGACCTGGAGACATGCGCGTGGGACTCGTGCACCATTCAATTCTAAGGTTCTAGAGATGGATCCCTAATTTTTCTTGGAACTCGACAATGATTATAGAAATGTGGTCTAGAGGTAATCAACACAACCTCTATTCTTCGTCATCGAATATGGTTCCCATATGGAACCCCAACGCCTTTTCTAGATGAACATTTGATCAGGGAGATGATGGTGGCCTTCTATGCGCCGTAATATCTAGTGTTTTTCCTAACAAATCACGAATATAAAATAAATCCTCAAGAATCAAACCCACTCCGATACATTGTAGAGAATGAGAATGCAGAAGCGTATCGGCGATAATTACATATATACGAGGAAGAACACTAGATATTACGTGGAATCTAACTCTATAAGGAGCAGGATGAAACCACGGGAGATGGTCTCTTTAGGGTTGGTTATTCTATTTTACTTTGTCTCATTTGTTTCAAGGGGTGTGAGGCTTCCACCAGAATGATAAAGTCTCACTCACAGTAGATGTGTGACTAAACCAGTGGATGTGATGATTAGATCCTAGTGGGATCCAAGTATCCATCTCTAATATGAAGCATAGTGGTATACTCTAACAGTGGCTTGCCAAGAGACCAAGGTTTTCTTTGAAACAGTGATCAAATTATTTTGGGTCATCACCTTTTTCTTCCTTAAAAAAGGCTATGGAGCTTTTTTTGTTGTGGTTACGAATATTATGCCTCTATCGTTTACGTGATCTTTGTATGTTTTACTTTTATTCAATATTTTGTCTTGCGTGATCCTTCTAGATTTTGATTTCTTTTTAATTTGAAAACAACTCTGTCCACCAATAGTTGTTCCTTGAGTAACTTGGGTTTGTCAATTTACTCCCAGGTCAGATCTCTTTTCTCTTTTGGCACATCAACTACAAACTGCAGATACACTCACACTCATAGGATTTTCATGGTTCTATATCGCATTCTGAAAGAGTTATCAAGTAAACGGCTTAGCTCTGATTTGAAAGCTTTTGCAGAGGTGCCCCCCTTGTCGTTTTGTATCACTATTTTAATATTCTTACTTTGTCAACTGTATTAATTTACATATAAGCTACCTTGTCATTTATTGGCAAAAAAAACCCCGTCATTATTTAGGCAAAACACCACCAAAAGATTCGCCTTAGCAAGGAAAGGACTCACCTTCTCATAACCCTCCATCTCATTCAACCACGACTCATCTATACCAACCCACCTCGCAGCACCATGAACCCTCTTAGTCTTACTTAGCTCACAAAAGTGACCAACAATATCAGCCCTAATGGCCTTAATGGCCTGATCATCCTCCATTACCTCTCTCCCCACCTCAGTTGAGTAAATCATGCTCCGCCTTCTTCTTCCACTGGCCAAGCACAAAAAAATATGTGTTAGGCCTCCCCCTCTGTTAGCCACATATGTCTCGATTGTTGTTGTTGCTCCACCTCCCACTTCTTATCCTTTGCATGCATAACTGGGTGATGCTTAGGGTGGAGCATTGGGTCGGGCTGGTCCGGACCTGACCCCGACCTGACCCGCAAAAGCCCGGGCTCGGTCCGAACCCGATGTACAAATGGACCGGGCTCAGGTCCTCATTTTTCCAAAATATTATGCTCGGGCCGGGCCCGAATCCGAAGTACAAATGGACCGGGCTCGTGCCCTCCTATTTCAAAATATCATTTAGAACTAAATTAGGGGACACGAACTTATAGTCACAATACATCCAATATTTCCTTCATCCATCAATAGTAATATTATATCGTAACAATACATCCGATATTCGTGTGTTACGGATGAATTATATCCATAACAATAAATTGGAATCGAAATACAACTTTATATAATCAAAATAAGTGCGGGTTGAGCCCGGTCCGAACCCGAGCCCGATCCCGCGGGCCTTGGGCCGGGCCCGGGTCCTCAGTTTGCTGAAAAAAACGGGCCTCGATCCGGCCCAAGGCCCACGGAAAATTGATGGACTCGGGCCGGACTTTCCCAGGTTTGGCCAGGTTGAGCCCAATGCTCCATCCTAGTGATGCTCATTCCTAGTTGTCTTCTCCGATAATTTAATATAGTCTTCATTTTAAAAGAGATCTTCATCATTTTAAAAATAAATGTTATGTGTTACTTTTATTCCATTATAAAATATCAATATATATCTATAAAAGATTGTTATCTAATTGTTTTTAATGTTTTTTTAGATATTTTTGGAATTAATTAGTAATGTTGTAAAATTATATAATGGATGAATATTCATATGTTTAATTAAAGGATTTTTATACCTATAACCCTAAGTAGTTTCACAATTACATTCACAACCCTGCATAATTGTGAATTACACGAGAAACCCTGGATAGTCCCTCCCTCTCACACCTATAACCCTTCGTTAAAGGGACAATTAACATATTGTGGGTTAATCTAACCTATGATATATCCAAAGGCTGTTAAAAATTCTCAAAAAAAATCCCTGGACTGGAGGGCGGGCAGGAGAGGTCTCCAGGAGGTGGGGTCGAGCATGGATTCAACAAGGGCAGGGGGGACTTTCTCTGCCTGGGCTGGAGGGTGCGCCGGGGGAGGTCATCGGCGAGGGAGGGGGGCTCTCTGCTTGGGTTGGAGGGTGCGCAGGGGCCAGGGGAGTTCTGGGCTGCCAGCAGGAGGCGGGTCGGGCCCGGGTTCAACGGCGGTGTGTAAGGGGGATGGGAGTGGGGGCTGCCAAGAGGCGGGGGCAGGGGAGGTCTGGCTGCTAGGAGGTGGGGCCGGGTCTGGGTTCAGCAAGGAGGTCTGGTCTGCCCACCTGATGGGTTCAGCGGGGGGGGTGCATTCTTTCTCTGTGGCTGGAAGGTGGGCAGGGCTTCCAGGAGGCGGGGCCGGGCTTGGGTTCGGTGGGGAGGTCCGGGGCTGCCTACCTGATGGGTTCAGTGGGGTAGGGGTGGTTGGGCGGGGGGTCGGACCTAAGCTGCCCAGGAGGAGATGGGCGGGGACGACCGACTTGATGGGGCTGGCTTGGAGGGACGAGCGGAAGGGTTCCTCCAAGAACATGTTAACAATATAGTCTTATGATTGTTTTATTAGATTTTTTATAGTAGTGGCATATTTTATAAATGTGATATGGTTTTAAGGGTAAAATTGGCAACATGTAACTTTTTCTGTAAGAGTTAACAGATAAAATAGATGACAACTAACCCATGGTTATGCCATGTAAGAGTTAAGCATTTTCCGAGGTTATGGGTGTAATCCGTGATTCCGTAGGGTTATGAATGTAATTGCAAATTTCTCAGGGTTATAGGTGTAAAAATATCTTAATTAAATCTTAGTAATTACTTTTACTACTTAAAAATAATTAATGAATTTATTTTGAATGATATAACCTAATTATTATAGTTTATACATTTCATATAATGGAAAGTATACCTTAATTGTTAATATCTAACCACCCCCTAAATTCATATACCATCTGTCATATGTATCCCCTTTACAACATATCTACACATATACACCCCTCCTGACATCAATTCTATCAAAATAACCTTTTTTCCTTGCTAAAAGAAACCTATATGTATATTCTACCTCTCACATATACTACACGTGTCAAGTAAACAATTCTTAATTGACAAGTAACTTCTAGATTATACCCTAAATTTTTTATGCATAACAAAGCACAATCATGATATGATAATACTATCTCCTCTGTTTAGTCATCCTTTACTATCGACAAGGTATTCTAACGATCACTAAAATGATATTTCTATTTAATTTCCAAACATCTTATACAATTCTAAATATGATACTGGTTGTGACATTTCACCGTACACCATCCATGCATGAACAATTTCATATATAGTACGCTAAAATCTCCAATCCAATAACAAATATACATTAATATACCACACATGATACATATGTAAAAAATAATGGCATGTATTAAAAATACAAATAAACACGATTATTCTATTAAAAATCTCTAACACCCAAAACATGAGTATACAACAAAATAATGAAACAAAGAGATATGATATAGGGAAATACCTCAAGGAAAGCGTGTGCATTGTCAGATGAGGCAAACGTTGGCTGCCGGAGGGAATGTGCACAGATGAAGGGTCGCTAGAGGGAGGGTTTTGGGGGCTCTAAGTCAAAACGAATGAGAAGGAAATGCCCTGGGCATTCTATTTAGAGATGCGGGTAAGCACATCGCGTGCACGTCATGTGCACGCCCACGTGCTTGCCCGCCAAATTTATTGCGCCACGTGTCGTCGGGTTGAATTTCAAATGGGGGAGCACAATGGGCGATCATGTGTGCAGATAAGGTGCTCTTCGATTTGAATTCTGAGGCGTCAACACCAACCAAATCTGAATTACAAAGGGACGAGGGACCGGGAGAGCACGGTTGTTGTCCATGTGCTCGCCCAGACTTGGGCGAGTACATGTACTCTCCCATCCCTCGACAGATCGTGCTCTCCGTGTCACCTTTTCTTGCAGTGAGAGTTTGTAAGCTACATGAATTCATCTCGAATGACAGGAGCGGAGGAGATCGATGTAATGCACATGTAAAGAAGAACAGGGAGGGCGTCGACGGATGAGAGGTCAAAGGGTCGATAGTGTAATTGAAGAAGATGAAAGGGGGTTGAGATCTCGAGGAGGGAATTCGAGAGCTTGAGGGGGGGGGGGAGGCAGCAAACAATAGAATGAGAAGGAAACTTGTGCAACCCATAGTATAAGACCATCGGGGACGGGTGTCCAACCGCGCCCTCTTGTTATGATTAGGGATGGTTTACTAGCGATCTTGCCTTATGAGCTCGAAATTGTCCCCAATTCATCGCTAGCAACAACGGAGGCGACGATGGCCAAGCAACTGCTCCTAATATTGAATCAGGAAGGACAGTCGTAATCACCCCCTATGGGCATGTAGATTGCATGTATCCCAAGGTTAATCATCTAACAGTGGCGTTGACAGAGAGCAGGAGGGGACAATCATAATTGTCCCTTATGAGGCCATACGCAAGAGATAGAAAACAACAACGTAGTATAGACGGCATAGTCATACAACTGTTTCTTGTGTTATCGATGGTGACGGTTTGGGACCGTCTCCTCTGGTTCACAACTTTGATAAAATCTCAAATCTATGTAAGTATGGACGATCATAGAGACTGTCCCACATGCTAGCTGTCGGGGACAATTACAATCGTCCCTTAAGTTTACATGTGTAATTAGGGTAACGAGAAGTGGAGACGTCCACAAAGAACATATAGGAACGATCCTAACTGTCCCCTACGTGTATGTATTCATAAAAGATTGTGCATACAGGGGGGCTAGAGGGGACGATTGTTAGATCATCCCCTCTACTTCTGTTACGGGATTGTTGTTTAGTAGATCGTCATCGAGGATTGGAATTCGGGACGACTTTTAGTGAACGTCCCCCGAGGTGGTTAGGAGGGATGGTCAGAGGTAGACCGATGCTCACACATATTATAAACCCCTACTATAATATGATATCATGAAAAAATTGCGAACGACATATATCATTCCACGTATCCATCACACAAATAATCTATTAGCAAGCCCATGTTTATGATATTATTCTCATAAATCAAGTATTTGAAATAAAGTCTAAAATATCAACAGTATTTAGGTAGCATGATTATGTGTTCCTTTCGTAAGGTCAGAGGAGAAATTTGTTCAAAAAAGAGGCTATTTGTATGAGAGGTCAAACAACCCTCATTTGATGTATTTGCAAATAGTTAAAATGGAAGTGCACAGCGAAGAATCTTTAAACAAGGTTCTAAGTCATGGTTATTAACTGCATAATTTACCAGTTTCTTGTGCTAGATAAGTTCAAAATGAATATCGAATGTTCTCGAAATTGTAAAGCATTTGATACGTTAAATTGGAAAATCATGTCATGAATATCGAATGTATAACTTAGTTATTGGACATTACAAATTCTTTAAAGTCCTGCAATATTTATGAGGAACAATGGGATCTCGACATATTTCTTTAGAAACAACAACGTGCAAGGCAACTCACATCCGTTTTATTAATGCCATGAATGTCCTAAATGGTCTACTATATAAACTCACGAACCATGGTCTAATTAGGTGGTTTTCCCTCTTAATATCCAAATAGCACATCATCGACATCCAATTCGAAAATGATCTTAAAGTGTTTCTAGAATATTATTTTGAGGCCACGCAAAATATGGACAAAATCCCGTACTTCTTTTTCCATCATCTCAGAGCCTTAAAATCACTTGTTTAGAATGAACTCACCCGACACTAATCACGTTAGTGTCGAATCCATTTTTGACTGCAGTATTTTCCATGTCCTCTCTCATAATTCCGAAGCAGATCCTCCAACAGAGCTTGCTGTAGCTCTCTTTTTTACGAAAATCGTTTAAAAAATCTAACCGTATTGATGGAATGTATGTCTCTTATTCTACATATCCATCAAGTTTCTATGAAGCTCGACAAATATATATAATCCTAATGGCATCTCAAGTAACGCATCATTCGGGAGCTTCCTCTGTTCTTTTCGATAGTGGAACCACATATCCATCAAGTTTCGTTTTGATAGGAGATTCCTCTACCCTCATCTCTGAATGGAGTCGTCGATGACGTACGCCTTTTCTTCGGTTGCGAGAGAGAACGAGATAGAGAGAAAGGGATGGAGAGATGGGAGAGGGCTCCCTAGTGCGAAGAAGATCTTATATCTTCTTCCCCTCCCGAAGGAGGTGTTTATTTATAAGGCGTGAATGCCCCTCGCACTAGTCTGCCCTTACCCCCCTACGCCCAACGGATTCCCACAAGACTCGGTCTTGCCGCAACCGCCGGCTCCGGAACGGTCGGCGGTGTTTCTTTGACCATGCGGTCATTTGGACCCATTCTACATCTCCCACTTGACCGTAGTGGTCAAAAACCTTTACACTCCCACTATTCGCGTGGTGTATGGAGATGTCTATATTGAGATTTATTATTCATGAAAAGCTCTTCAATGACTCATGCATTCCTGAGTCCGATTAAACAAACATGTTTAATGTATGTTCCTGCTTCTATTCTCTTTGTTAGGGAATCAACCAACATGTCATTGATAGGTATGTAGGTTATCGGGATTTCTTGCTTCCCCCACTATATCTTGTATATAATGATAATGGATCTCAATGTGCTTTCCTTTAGAACTATTAGCCCTGCTATTGATCAAGCTTATCGCAGCTTAATTGTCACAATACATTTCAATTAGCCCTTTAACCAATTCGAGGCTTAGGTTCTCTAGAAAACACCGGATCCACACAACATTAGTGGTGGCCATGCTACATGCAATGTACTCAGCCTCCTGTGTATGTCAAGATACACATCCTTGTTTCTTAGTACCCCAAGAAACAGTTGCACCACTGAATATGAACAGATAACCTGATGTAGATTTTATATCATCCACATCCTCGCCGAAATCGGCATCGGAGTATCCTACCACTTCAAGCGATTCTGCTTGATACACAAGTTTCAGATGTACTGTCCCTTTCAGACATCGAAGAATCCTCTTTACAGCTTTCCAATGTGCTGGGCTGGGATTGCTTTGATATCTACTGACTAAGCTTACTGGATAAGCTAAGTCAGGTCGAGTACACATCATTGCATACATTAGACTCCCCGTCGCTTGTATATATGGTACATCTAAAGGCTTCCGCTCCTTTCCGGGACACTGACTCTTACTGAGCCTCTTTCCCATCACAAATGGTGTAAGAGCTGGAGTGTTATTCTGCATTCCAAATCTCCTTAATATAATATGCAAATATCTTTCCTAACTAAGACTCAATGTCCTTGAATTCCTGTCTCTTGTTATTTGAATTCCAAAAACACAGGGTACTTCGCCCATGTCCTTCATCTCAAATTCATTGCTCCGTTTTTGTTTGATTTCACTAAGTATTTGTATGTCATTACCTGCAAACAGAATGTCATCCACATACAATGACATGATTGCAAATCTGCTCCCACTCTTCATGTCATACACACAGTTATCCAATTTATTTGTAACAAATTCAAATTGGATAACTTTCTCATGAAATTTGAGATAACATTACCCTGTAGACTGCTTCAAGCTATATAATGACTTTCTTAACTTGTAAACCCTTTTCTCCTAACCTTCAACCTGAGAGCCATCAGGCTGTCGCATATAAATCTCATCCTTTAATTCTCCATTAAGGAATGTCATCTTCACATCCATTTGGAATAATTCCAAATCCATATATGCGACTATGACTAAGATCATTCGAATGGATGCAAACTTAGCCAATGGAGAGTAGGTTTCCTGGAAATCTATTCCAGCTTGTTGAGTATAACCCTTGGCAAATAATATGGCTTTGTATTTATCAACAGTACCATCGACTTGGTACTTCTTCTTGAATACCCACTTATATCCTATGGATTGCCTACCTTCTGCACCGTTTCGCTCGATTGAGTCCAACCCATCCCTCATGGTGGTCGTCCATGATTTTGACTCAAACGAAGCCATAGCTTCGTTAAAGGATATGGGATATTTACAATCCGTGACATTCTCATCCATGGTGTAGCACGACGCCTCGCATCCATAAAAATGATAATCTTCCATCCATGCAGGCCATGTTCTGCGTCTCTTGTTGCCGATTATACTCCTGGATTGTGTGGGTCCACACATTTCTTCTAAAGGATCATCATGATCTATAGGTTCATTCTCTATATTTGGTTGATCGATATCATCTTTTAGTTCTTGTCTAATACTCAAGTCGTCTTCATTGTCTTGTAGGACAATCAAAGGATCTGATTCCTCTACTTCATTCTCCTTTTCTTGATGAACGTCAAGGAAAGTAACATCACGATTTTCGATTATACCTTTGATTTCATGGAAGAACCTATATCCTTTAGAATTCTCACTATATCCAATAAACTTGCACTTTAATGTCATGAAGTCTAGCTTGTCCCTAAGCTGACTCGGGACCAAAACATGCGTAACACTTCCCCATTTTCAGAGATGGCTTAACCCGGGCTTTCTGTCATTCCATATTTCACATGTCATTGATTATACAGACTTGGTAGGAATCCTGTTCTGTATGTAGTTCGCAATCAACATCGTCTCTCCTCAGAATTTCTTGAAGAGTCCTGAGTGTGAAAGCATACACCTTACTGCATTCATCAAAGTTCGATTCTTTCTTTCTGCTACACATTATGTTGTGGCGTATAGGCCATTGTAGTCTGCCTACGAATGCCTGTCTGAATACAGTAATCCTCAAACTCCTTTGAGGTATATTCCCCACCTCTATTTGTCCTAAGAGTCTCGATTAGGTTTTTCCAAACTTGTTTCCAGTTACGTCTTATATCTCTTAAATGTTTCAAGTTCTTCCAACTATCTTCTTAAGAGATAGACATAGGAGAACTTTGAGTAATCATCAATGAATGTTATAAGGTATTCCTTACTTCTATGTGTGCTAACGCTCAGTGATCCACATATGTCCGATTGGATCAAACCTATTAACTCTGTTGACCGAATTCAGGTTGAGAAGGATCTTCTCATCATTTTACCGGTCAAACAATGTTCACAGGGCAATGTCCTTGCACCCGTGATCTTAGGCAACAAATTTGCCTTAATCATTTGATCCATCTTAGAATTCTCTAGATGACCCAGTCTTATTTGCCACAAGTCATAGTCGGACAAACAATACAAAGAATACTCAGAAGAAGCATTCATTGATTCACAAGAGTTTATTACAGGAAGACAGAACAGTTCATGCTCGGGCAAAAACTTTCCCATCGCATTGACCTTCTTATTCTCGCATATAGATACACGCTTATTATAGAAACAGACTTCAAAATCCTTTTTCAGAAGCACTGGGACGGAGATCAGATTTTGACGTATCCCTGGGGCATATAATACATCATTCAGTACTATAATGCTATCCCATGTCAAATATGTATGTCCCAACACTTTCTACGTCCAGGCAGGTGTTGTTTCGCGCAAAGATTCTCTGTTCCCCTTTGCTCAGCTCCTTGAAGTCCACCAGGCCTTCCTTCATCTTGGCGATGTGTCTGGTTGCTCCAGAGTCGATCCACCATCTATTACTGCCCGTGATGATAGAGTTGCATTTCATGACAACTGCGAATTCTATTTTCTTTTTGCCTTTGTTTTCATGCATTTTAGAAATTCCTAACTTCTTCTTGTCAGGGCAGTTGACCTTAAAATGGTCATATTTATCGCAACTGTAGCAAGATTCATGTAGGTGTTTCCCACTATTTCCCTTGAAATTCACTTGGAGGGGCCTAGCCTTTTCTTCGCGTACACGGCATTTGCTTCTTCATCTTCCTCAACCTCAAAGATCTCAGCTTTCGATCTTTACTTAAAGAGGTCCTGCTCAGTTAACAGCTGTGCAGGTAGGTCCGTCACCGACTTAATGTTGCCATTCATTCTCAGAGATGTGACAATCATGTCGAATGATGGTGGGAGACTTCCTAATATGATTGTGATCTGCATCCTCTCCGTAATCGCAATCAACTGCCGCTAGATCTTTGACTATCACGATAATCTTATCCACGTGCTTGAGGACGATTCCAGGTTCCTTCATTCTACGCAAGTTGTACTTGTGTAGAACAAGCTTGATGCTCACTTCCGACTTGGAGTGATATTTGTCCTTAGCCGCGGTCCAAAGCTCGTAAGCGGATTCACATGTCTCGAAGACCCGAATCATGTTCAAATCTATGTGGGTTAGTATGAAGCTCCTAGCCTTATTATCTGTTTTCTCCCATTGTTCACGTGACCTAATTTCCTCCATAGTTGGATTTTCAGATAAGGTTGGGCCGAGTTTGTCTATGATAGAGTGTATGCTATCGTGTAACATGCCATAGTTGATCTTTCCACTCCACAACTCATAATTAGTACCGTTAAATTACTCAAATTTTCCTACATCAGTAGTAATAGTTTTGCTTGTCATTTTGATTTAAGATCCAATGAAATAAATGTAAAAGTTATATGAGATTGTGTAAACAATTAAGACTATATAAAATAAAAAAACCCAGCAGAGATGCTTTTAAAGAGTATAGAAACAATGAGTAAGCAAGTTTTTTTAATAAACCCTAAACCAAAAAAATAATGGAATTAAGCACTAAAACAAATGCAATGTGAATTTTACCTAAAATAAGCAAAAACTAATATATATATATATATCTTGATGTGAATAAAAAACTTTATATTCTATTCAGTGAAGCAAAAAAAAAACAAGTGACTAATAAAAAACAGATAGATCTGATTATCAAAGAGAAAGATGCAAGTGTGTTTTTTAATTCAGTTAAATATAGCTAAAAAACTTTTTTTAACTGTAAATCAATAAACCGAAGATCAATGTTGGTATGAGATTGAGAAACTTTAACTTGGTAATAAAAAACTTTAATGACAATTTATAAGACTGACTTGCAAAAAAAATACTGTAGTCAAAAACTTAATGCAGAACAAAAAACAACGAGCAAAAAAATTGAAAGAGGGAGTTAATAAGTCAAATTTAAAACAAACAAAATTACGTTAAAAAAGTTTTGTTTTGAACACTATTGATGACACGAAAAATCCGAACGACAAAGGTAATCAGGTATATCTAAGATGGTTGTCGCGACCTCAGTCACTCGATCGTGTCGATCAAGAAAAATAGACCACCAAACTAGATGAAAAATCAATCAAACACAACAGCGGTCTTGCTATTAATTTAACCTGGTATAGCGACCAGGGTCGAACACAAGGAGCACGAATTGGCCTCACGGCCTACGAAGTAGTCAAAAAGGAATAAAAGAAAATAAAAGGAAGATTTTTGGTGGTTTTAAAGTATTTTATATTTTTTTTGGATTTTTAATATATTGAGAAAATAAAGAAAACAAGAAAACAACACACTTCAACAGTTTATTTAATGCAATAAAAATCAACCAAAATTCTAACAAAAATATTTTTAGGTGTTTTATAATTTTTTACTATTTTTGGTGAATTTTGGGGATTTTTCTGATGTTTATTTAATTTTCTAAAAATCAAACAAGGGCTAAAACTGTAGGTACTGTCCAACCGAGCTAAAAGGACCTAGATAAAATATCTAGAAGCCCCAAATTAGCCTGGAGGTATTTTTCCTGTATAGAGTATAAAACAAGGAAAAATTGGGCACCTAGATTATTGTTTTTGGGTTTTTTAGTCTATTTATTATAATTTTTGTAAGTTTTTAAGCGTTTTCAATTTTTAGGTATTTTAAGTAATGAAAAATAGCCAAAATTGGCTAGAAAATCAAACAAGCATAAACAAACAGTAACTAATTTTTTTGTGAATTTTAGATGAATTTTAATATTTTTTTGTAATTTTTAAAGTTAGACAGTAACGAAATTAGATGTTTTTGAATTTTTTAAAAATATCAAAATAAAATAAAAATGTCTCCAAAAATCCTCGAAAATTTTACACTATGACAGGAGCCATGTGTCCAATTTTCGTTGCATTTGGAGTATATTTGCTATTTTATTCAAAAATAGAAAAAGGGTATTGTGCACAGGGACCAAAGTGCAAATACCCGAAGTTCTGAGGGATCTGGTGCAAAATACCCAGGAGGTCACGCGCGTCGCATGTGCCTGGGGTACACAGGGACCCAAATGTAATAAAAACTATTCCTGAGGACTATTTGGTAACAAGTACCAAAAGTCCAGGGGGTAGTCTGCAAATAACCCACGAATTAAAGCACATGCACAAATATTTCACGCACAGGGGTATAAATGCAAATACTCAAAAGTTTTCATTCATTCAGTAACATTCAGAACTACAGGATATAAGATGCAAATACACCAGAAAACCACGTGACGAAGCACGTGTCATACCACACACAGGGGCATAAATGCAAAGTAAATAAGTTGCAGGGTCCTCTATGCAATTTTGCAAAAAACTAAACAACTACACTAAATAATTACATGACTAAATGCGAAATAAAATAAAAGAGGGGGCCTAAGGGTAAATTACCCTTTATTAATGCGGGCCGCTGGATGGAGGCCACGTGGAGAATCGGAGGGTCTGGATCAGGTGGCTCTCCAACGGTGAGGTCCTCACAGTGATCGACGGCTGAGGCTGCGCCACGTGGGGGATCGAACGGGTGAGGCTCTCGGTGGCTAAACCTCGTGCATCGGACGGCTGGGATCACTCCTCCACATATCTGATGGTGGCTGCTGCTCCTGGAATGGACGACCCAGATGGAAACTGGAGCGGGAGGCTGATCGGACGGCTGCTGGAGATCCTCGAAGAACAAGTGGCCGGCGAACTTCGCCGGCCTAGTGCGCTCGCTCCGAGCCTCCTCTGTTGCGTCTGAAGATCGGAGAGGCTCCGGCGTGACGCTGCGCAGCTGATGGTGGCCTCTGATGACCCAGCCGAGCTCTAGGGAGCTCCGGCGAGGTCGGCGGAGGTAAAGCTCCTGGACCAAATGGTCCAAGCCCTCAAATGGGCTTGGATGTACCTGCAAGATAGACCAGAAGACTCGCGGTCCAGGGCAAACTGCCTCGACCCGGTTAGGCGGGGTGAAGATGGTCGGAGGTGCGATATGGGCGAGCTCCGGCGAGGGGGGTAGACGGAGGAGCTCGAACCCCAGCTCCTGTGCGAGTTGGGTTGAATGGGAGGATGGAGAACGTGCGCGGGGGAAAGGCAGAGGCTATGGCAAAGCCTGATGGTCGAACGGAGGTCGGGTGTGATCGGAATCGGCGGTGAACGGCGGCGGAGCGAAAAGGGGGTAATCTAAAATTAGCGAAAAAGAAGGGCTAAAGGGGCTACCTGGGTGGACGATGTGACTGGGGATGAGCAGGCGATGCTCTGGGTCGTTGCCTCGAGGAGCGTCTCCCTCCGAGGCTCGAGCTCCAGCTCAGGGCGGAGCACGGCGGTGCTTGATCGCCGGATCAGTGGAATCCGCTCCCTCTCCTCGCTGCGACAGCACCTGGAGTGAGCTGTCACTCTCATGCACACACTGGAGCTCACTGGGGAATGGAACGAATGACCAAAGATAGGAAATGAAGGTGGCGGAGCTGGGATTATATATGGTGGAGGGTCCGGGAAGACAGGCACGGGTAGGGCGATGGAGCGCGCGGATCCCGAGGTAGAGGCTCTGGCGAGGTTCTCGGGTATGACGGGAAGGAATCGGACCCGGGAATTAGGCGAGGGTGAATCGGGTTAAGGCGCTAAAATAGGGAGAAGTCGGGTCGGGCGCCTTAGCCCGTGGGAAGTGGTCCTGGGGGGGGGGGGGGTAGTTGACCGGGCGGTCAACAAATCCCCAGGGCCAATGGGTGAAGGCCACGTGGCTGAAATTTGGAAGTGAAATTAAAGGTACCAAATGGCCGAATTATGAAAAAGTTAAAACATGAAATATTTTTATTTTAATTTTTTCTATTTTTTAGTGATTTTTAATTAATTTTTCGAAATAAAAATAAAGTATTTACATTAGATAGCTATATATAGGTATATGTACAATATAGGGTTTTTAATTTTTGATTTTTAATTTGTTATTTTTATACACTTTTATTCCTATTTTGTATTTTATTTATTTATATCATAAAATAAGGAATAAAAAGATATTTTTATTTTATTTTTATTATTTATATACATAGGTGAAATAAATACATATGTACATTTATATACATGGTATATTTACAATATATTTTTAAGTTTTTAATTTTGTTATTTTTATTTTGTTTTTGTTTTAATTGTTTTTATTTTATTTATTTACATTATATAATGTAGAATATTTACAAAAATTTTGGAAATTAATTTTATTTATTTACAAAGCTAAATAAATATAGATGTGGATGGTCTATATACATGGTGAGTGGTGTTTTTGTCTTCTTTTTTATTTTTATATTTTTATCTTGATTTTATATTTAGAAATATTTACAAATATTTACAAGCCAGTTTGAGTCTATTTTTGTGAGGAAAATACTTTTATTTATTTACATAAATATTTACATACATGAGCCCCTATCTCCCTCTGCTTTGGCTTTTATGCGGTCAGGCCCATGCTGAGCCCTCCCTTGGGTTAGGTTGCTCAATATTTATTCTAAATATTTCCCTCCTTTTCTTTTTAATCTTTATTCTTTTATTTTTGCACAAAAACATGCTAATTATAGGGTTTTACACAATGCATGCTTTTGGTAATTATTTCTATTTACAACTATATACATGCATTTGCAAAGGTTTTTGTAGCTAAAATATAAGAATAAAGAGTGATGAATGAGTATTCATCAACTATAAGTTTTTTAAAAAGCTTAAAAAATAAGGTTTAAGCAACCTTGAAATTAATATACAACCAAAAAAATAGAACGTGTATAAAAAAGGTCCTTAATCCAATTTATGAAAAAAACTTGCAGCCTTAAATAAAGTGAACAAAAAAATAACGAAGAGATTGTAAATGCCAAATTTGGATTTAAAAAAACAAACAGACAAGAATGACGTTGAAGTCATGCGAGTCAAAACAAAACCTGCTATAACAGAGGTATAAAAGCACTAACAAACAAAAAAATATGCAATTGATCCACACATGTTTTTTAATAAGAGCTTTCAATGTATTTTTTTAATAAAAAATGAAAGGTCGAGAGTAAAAAAAATGAGCAAGTGGATGAAGGGAACGGAAAAAGGGAAAAACATGCAGAGGAAACGTGTAAAAAGGGGCGGACGTGCTTTTATACAGATCTTAAAAAACACATGGAGAGCTTCTTGCAAAGAATGGGAAAAAAATAAAGAGCCTGGATACTCACTTGACTTCAGAGTTTCGTCAAGAGATAGCGGCGACGGCTACAGCTTTGACGATACCAGTGACTGGAGTTATCCGGAGGAGCCCAACAACGTCGACGATGGAGGAGCTTGACGATGGAGGTGCTCTGATACCAGTGAATGGAGTTGTCAACGAGGTACGCCTTTTCTTCGGTTGCGAGAGAGAACGAGTTAGGGAGAAAGGGATGGAGAGATGGGAGAGGGCTCCCTAGTGCGGGGGAGATCTTATGTCTTCTTCCCCTCCGGAGGAGGTGTTTATTTATAGAGCGTGAATGTCGCTCGCACTAGTCCACACTTACCTCCCCCCACCCCACGCCTAACGGATTCCCGTAAGACTCGATCTTGTGTAACCACCGGCTCCGAAACGGCCGGCGGCGTTTGTTTGACCATGCGGTCATTAGGACCCATTCTACAATCCCTACTAAAAAAGCCGAGATGGCATTACATTTTTTTTGAAGAAATTCAATAGTAAAGTTAAGCATTGGTTGACAGAAATGCGGAGTTTCCATCTCAGGCAGCGCTCACCAACTCACGTCTAGCTCAATTGGCATTCCATGTTAGGATCACTCTCATATTTTTTCAATATATATAGGAAACACTTGAACTGAGGTGACATATTTCCATGAGTATGGTGCGACACCACTTAGTAGCCCTCTGATTAGGATCAACAATGGTTAACAAAACCACTAAACTAAACCCAAAACCACCGTCGAAACCACCTCCAAATCGCTATTTTTATAAAATTCTTGAATATTCAATTTGGTACGTCATTATCCCATTGCTTATTAATTACTCAAGTTTAATTTTCTAAATATAGCATCCATCACGATTTTGGCTCTTAATTACTCGAATTTCCAAAAAATTTGACGAATCCCCCCCTTCTTCGTCAACCCTCGACGTAGAGACAGTGGCTGCATTTGGAAAGGGGTTGTGTGTGCGCAGACGTGCTTAGAGATGATGGTGATGTGTGATAATGGCGTTGGCGGTGCATGACGACGACGATGCATGGAGCAGCATGAGGTGGTTGCGCACGAAGGATGATGTGTGTTCTTAATAATTTTCTCTTATTTCTTTATTCATCTATTAATCAAGTTCTGTACTATTTTAGACAGCTTTTAATTTTTATTTGGATTTTAATTTTTTTTCTTTCTTTTTTGATTACATCTCAATCCAACCTTCAAAGTTTCTCATGTATTTTGTTTTAGAATCAGTGTTCCTGATTCACCAGTGGTTATGATTGGGTGCTTCTTTTCGAACACCGGTGACTAGGATTTTGTAATTTATAACATGATATTGTAAAATATAACAATCTTTTGTAAATTGATAATAAGTATTTCAAAACACGAGCCTTTGTTTAACCATATTTTCTGAAATATTCAACGTACTTTTCGTTCTTTTGAGTTCAGTCATATTTTCTGCAATATTCAATTATTTGTAAATTTAGGTTTCCCTGTTCTTTTAAGTCCAACACACTATTCATTTTTTCTTTTGCGTTTTGTCTACAGATTGAATTCTGTAAAATGATAATGAAAATGTCACCTAAAAGAAAGAATTTTTTTTATTAAAAATGAAATATTTTTTTTTACAAATTGAATATGTCTTCGATTTTCAGTATAAATAAATGAATTTTTATTATAGAAAATTGTATGTCTTATTATATTTTCGTCTGAAAGATGATGTATTTTGTAAAAAATCAAATTAGATGAAATCACATCGATCGTGGATTAGATACTAAAGCGTTGAAGTTTACAAGTTCATTGGATATAAATGCCAAAATATCATGGTTATATTCTACCTTTTGATCTATTAATTTACATAATTGATTGTATAATTCATATTTTGATTAATTGATTTTCAAATCTGCATGTATTTTTAATGTTATCCTCTTTTTGAATAAATGATAAACTAATGATTGACTGTTTATTTCGTAGATTATTATATAATTGTTATAATGAGAGTGTAGATTTTACAAAATATACACAAACTTTACAATAGATGACAAATTTTGATGGACTCGCGATATGAGAAGCACATTGAATGGATATATAAAATAATTTTTACATTAATAATAAGCAATCTATTTTACAAAATCCAATGTATTTTACAAAAGAGGCCACAAAGTTTACAAAACAATATCGATGTTTATAAACATTACTTCTACATAATGTTCTCAAAAGAGACTACGAAATTTTTCAAAATAAATAAAATACGGTTTACAAAAAGACTACGGATTTACAAAAAAATGATGTAGTTTACAATTATTACAAATTCACCCAAAAATGTTACAGTTTAATACCTATAAAATTAATATGCATGTGGCATGTAACATATTTAACGTGTTTGCGATTTACCCCATCTAAAATATTAGGAAATATAGTTGTAACAAAAATCTAATCATTTTAGGAGTGTTTTCCACGTGTACGTCAATTAATTAGCATGTGATCAAAGCATCATAGGAAACACATGTACACAAAAATACAAATTTCGTCGGATTTAAACTTTTTGTGGACTACAGTGGTTATGCTTTTGTAATTTATTGTATGAAATTGTAAAATATCTCAATCGTTTGTAATTTGATAACAATTGTTTCAAAACACGAACCTTTATTCTATCAGATATTTCTGGAAAATTCTATACATAATTCGGTATATACATAAATATAGAATGATCAATGACGTATATTTTACTAAATTGGCACTAATTTAATCCTCCCAAATTAGGATTGTTGGTTGACATGAAAATCACCTAGTGATTTCAATCTTGCTCGTACACTCATCATCCAATGGCCTAAGATAACACTTTTCCATAATTAAGGAAATACGCCACCTCAATTCAAGTGATCCCCTCCCTCCACACACATATTTATGGTTGATTCTGTGAGAGCCAAAACCCGTGAGAGCATGATCAATGATTTTAGACCACTAACACATCTTTCATAAATGATTGCACGAGGAGAGAGAAGATCATAATCTAGTGGTCCAGATTCACTGCTCTCATGCTCTCATAGATTTTGCCTCTCACGGGATCAACCCCCCCTCTATATATATAGGTTAAATGGGAATGTCCCCCCTTAGGGGAGTTACCTTGGCTCCCTACGTCCCATTTCACCTGTTTTTAAATTTTTTTTTGAAAATTTCTTTGTGAAATTTCATCACTATATCCATATATTATGTAATTAAAATTTCATGCGAAATAGAGACTCATACGACCTCCATCCAGACAGTCATTTTTAACGATAACAGAATTGCTAAAAACGATCCCGTTTGGATGAAGGTCGTAGGAGTCTATATTTCGCACGAAATTTTAATGGCATGATATTGGGATATATTGATGAAAATCTACGGAAGAAATTTTCAAAAAAAATAAAAAAAATCGGACGAAATGAGGCCGGGGGAGCCAAGTTAGCTCCCCCCATGGGGACAACCCCATTTTACCCTATATATAGGGTTTTTATCAGTTGTGCCCCTCCGAGATATTCCAATATCAGTTATGCCCCTCCCTTTTTGGGATATCAGTTGCACCCCCAACTTCTTGTCGTTCTATCACTTGTGCTCCTCCGTTAGTTAACCGTCAACGAGTTGAACTTAACCACGGGTTTTTCAAACCATGGTCAAGTTAAGAGGGACATAATTGTCCAGACTTTTTTATCTTCTTCTTCCTCAATGTATTCTTCTTCCTTTCTCTTCATAATTTCTCTCTCTTAAGTACATATTCTTGCATCCATTAAATCACTGAAAATTTTGCATTTTCACATATATATCGCTCATTGTGGATCAAATGGTAAATTTTATTGAATTTTTCGATGAATTTTTATGAATCGATTAATAAGAAATTTATGTTAACTAAATAAATGCTGAGGGTGGGTTGGTAGGCACGATCCATGAACCTGGCACAATCGAGTCGGCGAGCTTGGTGGAGGGGAGGTGCGGGGGCGGAACGGAGGTGCTGGAGGCGGAGGGGAGGAGCGGGTGCGAAGGAGAGATATTGGCGGTCAAAATGGAGGTACGGGGCAGAGAGGGAGGTGCTAGGGCAGAGATAGAGGTGCGGGGGCAGAACGGAGGTACTAGGGGCGGAGGAGAGGTGTGAGGGTTTGAGAGGGAGGTGCGGGGCAGAGATTGAGGGGTGGAGGGGAAGTGTGAGGTCTATGGGAGGACCCGGGGTAGGGAGGAACTTAGGGATGGAGGATCAGGGGATGGAGGGGAGGGGCAGAGGAGGTTTGGGCGATGGAGGAAGGGGCTCGAGGGGGAGGGGTCGGGTTGGGAAGGAGGTGGCAGAAGGATGGGCTGGAGGGCTGGGGCTTGGGAGGAGGTGCGGGAAGGGCTGGGGAGGAGGAGCCGGGCGAGGGGAGGCGGCAGGGGGTGGTGGGAGTGAGGGCGTGGAGCTCGGGGCAGAGTCGGAGGTGCGTGGACAGGGGGAGCTGGGGGCTGAGGGAGGAGCTGGGGTGAGAGGAGGCGACGGCAGAGTTGGGGGCGAGGGGAGGCGACGACAGTGGAGGCTAGAGAGAAGGAAACGAAGGGGAGGAAGAGGAAAACGATGGGGGAGGAGGAAGAAGATTGAATGACTTTCTAGTCCTCTGATTCAAATTAAATTCCCTTTATATCCCCAAAGTTAACGTCTGTTTACGTTGTGTATGGACGGTCACTAACTCGAGGGGCACAAGTATTAGAACGACAAGAAGTCGGGAGCACTGTTGATATTCCCAAACAGGGAGGGTATAACTGAAATTGCAATATCTCAGAGGGACACAACTGATAACCCCCCATATATATATATATATATATATATATATATATATATATATATATAGAGAGAGAGAGAGAGAGAGAGAGAGAGAGAGAGAGAGAGAGATAAATGGGGATGCCTCCTATGGGGAGCTAACTTAGCTCCACCCGCCCTATTTTCTCTATTTTTATATTTTTTTGAAAAATTTTTCCGTGAATATTCATCACCATATCCCTATATTATATCATTCAAATTTTGTGTGAAACAGAAACTCCTACTACCTCCATCCAGACAGTCATTTTTAACGACTACATGATTTTTTAAATCGACCATGTCTGAATGGAGGTTGTAGGAGTCTCTGATTCGTATGAAATTTGAACGACATAATATACGGATATAATAATGAATTTACATTTTTTTATTTAAAAAAATATGTGAAAAATAAGGCAGGAGGAGCTAAGTTAGATCTCCCGAGGGGGCATACACATTTTACCCACATATATATGAGATAAATGGGGCTACTCCCTGGGAGAAGCCAACGGGCTGCTCCCACCTCTATTTTCTCCCATTTTTTTTGGAAAATAAAGATTTATATATTCATCACTACATCCCTCTAACATTCATTTAAAATTTCGTCAAAAACAGAGACTCCTATGGCCTCCATCTAAACATGGTCGATTTAAAAAATCCTGCGATCGTTAAAAAAATGACGTCTGGATGGAGGGCTTAGGAGTCTCTGTTTCAGATGAAATTTTAATAGAATGTTAGAGGGATACAATGATGAATATACAAAATTTTAGTTTCCAAAAAAATAAAAAATTGGGGAAATTAGGGTGAGAGCAGCCCCGTTGGCTACTCCCAGGGAGCATACTCCTTTTTCCCTATATATATAGGATTTAATGGAGTTGCCCCCATGGCTGCCCCGCCCTCTATTTCGACGTTTTTTTGTTTTTTTTTAAATATCACCATGTATATTCACCTCTATATCTCTCATATATGTCATTCGAATTTCGTCAGAAATAGAGACTCCTACGGCCTCCATCGAGATAGTGTCGATTTAACAAATCTTGTTACTGCTAAAAAATGACTGTCTGGATGGAGGCCGTAGGAGTCTACAGTTCTGACGAAATTCGAATGACATATAAGAGGGATATAGGGATGAATATACATGTCGATATTTTTCAAAAAAATAAAAAAACGTCAAAAATAGCACGGGGGCAGCCCCATTAATCTCATATATATATATATATATATATATATGGGGTTGATGGAGTTGCCCCCTGGGGGCAGCCAACATGGCTGCACTGTCCTATTTTTTTGTCAATTTTTTTTATTTTTTTTAAATATCATCATGTATATTATCTCTTTATCCCTCATATATGTCATTCCAATTTCGTCAGAAACATAGACTCCTACGGCCTCCATCCAGGTATGGTCAATTTTAAAAATCCTGCGACCGTTAAAAAAAATGATTGTATGGATGGAGGCCGTACGAGTCTATGTTTCTAACGAATTTCGAATGGCGTGTAGGGGACTATAGGGATGAATATACATTGTGATATTTTTTCAAAAAAATAAAAAATTATGAAAATGGGGTGGGGGCAACCCTATTTTTTCTTATATATATAGGTAAAATGGGGATGCCCCCATTGGGGGAGCTAACTTGGCTCCCCCGCACCTTTTGGCCCTGTTTTTTTTGAAATTTATTTTGGGATTTTCATTAATATATACTTATATTATGTCATTCAAATTTCATACGAAACAAAGATTCTTACGACCTCCATCCAGAAGGGTTTTGTTTTAGTAATTCTGTTACCGTTAAAAAATGTGTGTCTGGATGGATGCTGTAGGAGTTTCTATTTCACATGAAATTTGAATAGCATAATATAGAGATATAATGATGAATATTCACAGAAGACTTTTTCAACAAAATAAAAAACGAAAGAAATGGCGCGGGAGGAGCTAAGTTAACTCCCTAATTGCAACCCCATTTAACCTTATATATATATATATATAGAGAGAGAGAGCTGATTCCGTGAGAGGCAAAAGCCGTGAGAGCATGAGAGAAATGGTTCTGGATCACTAGATTATACCATATCTCTCCTCGTTGGTTGCAAGAGGAGAGAGAAGAGCAGAATCTAGCGGTCCAGATTCACCGTTCTCATACTCTCACATATTGTGGCTCTCACAAGATCAACTCTCTCTCTCTCTCTCTATATATATATAGAGAGAGAGAGATGGGGGGATAGGAAGGTTGCTCCACGGAGCAGCTAAGTTGGCTGCTCAACGGAGCATTTTCTCCAAATTTATTTTATTTTTTTTTGCGAAATTCCACCAAGTATATTCATCTATATATCCCTCCTATATGTCATTTCAATTTCATCAGAAACAGACTCCTATACCCTCCATTCAAACAACAAATTTAAAACCGTTAAAATTACTTATTCTAGATGGGGGCATATGAGTCTTTATTTCTGACGAAATTGGAATGACATATAGGAGTGATATGTAGATGAATATACAAGGTGGAATTTCCCAAAACAAAAAAATTTTTTGGAGAAAATGCTCAGTGGAGCAGCCAGCTTAGCTGCTCCATGGAGCAACTTCCCTTTCATGTGTATGTGTGTGTGTGGAAAAGGGAAGCTACACCGGGATGCCGCCAATTAGATACACCCACTATTTTTCTTATTGGTTCTTGATTTTTTTGAAGGAAATCTATGATGATTTACTTAGTTTATTAAGTGGAATATGTGTTTCAAATTTCATGCAAACCAAACATTCATAACATTCCCATCTAGATAGGGTCAATTTCAGCAATTATGAGACCGTTAGAATGTGCTAGTCTTGATGGAGATGACAGAAGTATCGAATTTAGTTGAATTTGGTATGAGACCGTGGTGATATATGATGATTTAAATGCCCCTGGGATTTATTTAAAAAATACAAAAAGTCAATGAAAAAAATAGTCGGGTGCAACTTCCCCAACCTATATATATATATATATATATATATATATGTGTGTGTGTGTGTGTGTGTGTGTGTGTGTGTGTGTGTGTTGTGTGTGTGTGTGTGCGTGTGCGCGCATGTATATATACGAGGAAAGGGAGTCTACTTTGTGAAGTAGGTAACCTTACCTACTTCACATCCATTTTTTTTCAAATTTTTTTATTTTTTTTTGAAAAATGCTACCGTGGATTTTCATAATTATATCCATCTAATATGTCATTCAAATTTCATCAGAAACAGAGACTCCTACGGCCTTCATCCATAACATGTAAAATACAACAAATTTGTGACCGTTAAAAATTGTCTGTCTGGATGGAGGCTATAGGAGTCTCTGTTTCTGACGAAATTTGAATAACATATTAGAGGGATATAATTATGAAAACCCAATGTGGCATTTTTGGAAAAAAAATAAAAAAATTACAAAAAATGAAATGTGAAGTAGGTAAGTTACGTACTTCGCAAAGTAGGCTCCCTTTCCTCTCTCTCTCTATATATATATATATATATAGAGAGAGAGGATGGGGAGCTTGCACCAAGGTGCATGTAACTTTTCATGCACCGATGCTTATATCTTCTACATTTTTTACTTTTTCGAAAAATACCACCATGTATATTCATCCATATATCACTCCAATATGTCATTCGAATTTCGTCAGAATCAGAGACTCCTATGACCTCCATCTATAACAGGTTGATTACAACAATTCTAAGACCGTTAAAATTATCTGTTCTGGATGGAGGTCATATGAGTCTCTGTTTCTGACGAAATTCGAATGACATATTAGAGGAATATATGGATGAATATACATGGTGGTATTTTTCAAAAAAATAAAAAATGTGAAGATATAAGCGCCGATGCATGTAAAGTTACATACACCTTGGTGCAAACTCCCCATCCTCATATATATATATATATATATATATATAGAGAGAGAGAGAGAGAGAGAGGGGGGGGGAAGGGAGCCTGCTCTCCAAAGCAGGCAACTTCCCCGCTGCCTCGATCACATCCGTTGGATGCAAAGTTCCTTGGCCGTTGGATGGACAATGCCATCCAGAAGAAAAGCCCTCACCCACTTTCCCCAATCTGACGCTGCGCCCTTCTCCTCCCCTCCCCTCCCCGTGCTACCACTCCTTTGCATCCTTCTATCCCAACGGTAGTTCCTCCCTTCCTAACTTCCTCCTCAAGCGGTGCATGGAGGAGCCTATATATCGTACCTCCCCTTCTGTACCCTCTCCTCCGGTGACGCAAGCGGTTGGCCATCACCCCAATTCCTCCTTCCCCAACAGACGGCACCCCAAAGATTGTTGCCTCGCTTTAGCCTCGTCGCTTGCGTCGTTGAAGGCACGTTGCCCCGCATCCTTGCTCACACGCCTGCGGAAACCGAGGGTCGTCTCCTCGCTTCCTCACTCGATTGGGTTTGCTTTAAACCCATGCTGGCTCCTGAAAAAATAAATGTGTTAGTTTCACATATATTGCCAGATCATCTCCTAGAATCTCAAGACGAGACAACAAATCTTGTAGTACATCCTGATTTAACTCCTACATGAGATATATTTGATATTGGGATTCCAATTTATATTTCCCCTCCGGCACATGAGCTTAACCTTCAGCAAATAAAATTTTATACGTTGAGGGAGCACACTTCAATGAGGTGATGGAAATCATAATAAAGTCCTCTCCAACACTGATGATGTTGTGAGCTCCTCTAGATGATTGGAATTTACCTCTGCAATATATTTTAAGAACATCGAAAGAGATTGAGAACCTCAAGTCTAAACACAGAATGATGAGATATGTCTTACCACTCAAATGTACCATACTGAAGGAAGATACAGAAAGATATGTCTTAATCTGGCAGCTTCTCTCATTCAGAAACAAATGTTAAACACATGTGCAGATTTATTTTCATATCCGCAAACTTCAAAACACATCTCATTACCCCGTAATAATTTTTTCATCCTAATCAGAACTCAAAAAAAAAATAACATCATATCCTCTATAACGAATCTATTGATATCTGAAGAAAATGGTTAGATAAATTTGAGAATGTGCAAAATTTGTGGACTCCACGAAAAGAACCACAAGCAAGAAAAAAATCGATTTGAACAAGGACAAGACAACAGGATTTCTTACATGGTGGCATTATTGTCTACCACGTTTGAGGATTACGGGGATCTTACATGTTATATAATCAAGTACAAATTAACTACAAACAGATATTACAATGAAAACATTCTTTGTATTTGCATCAACAACATCTCACACGCATATGTGGGCATGTATGTTTGAAGAGCTTTAGTCCCACACGGATTCGGATTATCCGTAATGTATTCATCAAAGCTAAATGGAGAACTGTTGCATTCCATAAAACATACATAACTATGACATATCAGTGAGCTAAATAACACTAAGAACAGGATGTAAACGACTATTATGAGTATGAAATATCCATACGAAATGATCTAGTACATGTCGTTGCACAGATGATATTTATGAGCATAACCTACAACAGAAGATCAAGAAAAAATCATGTATATGGTCCAATTCAGAATCCACATGTCAACTGTAATTTAGATGAAGTTTGAGCTCAGCTTTCTGGGAAATGAGAGCAATCACCCTTTAAAGAACAATGGTCCGACAAGCAATGAAAAGCCTAGCAGGAATATCATGATCTGTTTGGGCATCTCCTTGATGAATTTAAATGCACATTGGTAGGGTCCCTTCAGGTGCTTGAATTTACATGAAGATTCATGTTGTTACTTAACAATTACATCTTGAACCAACATTGCTCAAATCTGCATCTATTACCACATTCACGGATCAAACAATGCGAAGCTAAGACACACGGCACTATAGTATTTGCCATTTTTGTTTGCAGAAATGTACCATATTCTCACATTGAAGTTGATCTTGTTGCTCTCCAGAAATCGTAAGTGTGTGGACAAATGTAAATACTCTGGAGTGCGTTATAGTATATGATCATGCATGTTTTCATTGTCTCTTGTTCAGGGTTAGATCACATATAACTGTTGTACAATACTCTCCTTGTTCACTTCCAGTGAGATGTGACTTCTACGCAGTCCAATCCTAAACACATTACAAGGTATTCAATCCTAAACACATTACAAGGTAGAATACCTAAACACATTACAAGGTATTGAAATACTGATTAATTACCAGTCAATTATTTATTGATATGCATTCTTAGTATAATTAACATTCCATATCGGATTGTCTTCCAATTGCTTCAACAATTTAACAGCCAAATTTCAGTATTCTTTCGAATTTCTTCTCGGAAGTGATTGGATGCGAAGGAGAGAGAACTCAATGGGGTGATCGGGCCGAGGGAAGAGTTGTCGGTTGGATCGGATTGATGAGAGGCTTCTGTGTGAGAGCCGCTGGAGAGAGGAGGGCATGTGGGGAGGATGTAGGGCACCTACGTGCGTCACTGGAGAGAGATGGCAGGAGTGGCAGCAGCTGGGGAGAGAGGAAGTGCCGGTGGGAGCACGGGGAGGAGGCGAATTGGGGTGCTGAGGAGGAGGGCACAGACGATGTGTGCGGGGTGTCGAGGAGGAACTACCGTTAGTAGAGGAGGGTGCGCAGGAGCGGGTGGGGCATGGGGTGGGGAGTGGGGGGAGAAGGTCGTGGTGTCAGAATTGCGGAAAGTGGGTGAGGAGGGCTTTTCTCCTGGATGGCATTGGTCTATCCAACGGCCAAGGAACTTTGCATCCAACGGAGCTGATCGAGGCAGCAGGGAAGTTGTCTGCTTTGGAGAGCCAGGCTCCTTTTCTCATATATATATATACTAGGATCTTACCCGCACTTCGCAGCGGAATATATTAAGTTATAGTACTTTTTTTTATAAAAAATAATTAGTAATAATTGACTTGATATGAAAAGATTATTTCTTTTTGAATCCATACAATATATCAATTAATGTATTTTTAAAATACTGAATTTATTTTAATTAGTAGATGTATATTGTAATATACAAAAAATTATCGCATTCAACAATAGACATTCAAAACCAAAAATAACTGTGAATATTAATACATGAGTGTTTGTAGTGTATTTGTATGCCATATATTTAAGAATGTAACAATATTATCATAAAATCTTAGCAAACTAATATAATTATGCAACTATGCAAAAATATATCAGTATTGATTTAAAAAGTGTTCCTCTTTAGTGGATATTTTCCTTGCAATGAATAATATACAATACATAAATAAGAAACCATAAAAAAGTAGTAGAGCAGAGTAGAGACAAAATCAATTGAAATTAAATAAAAAATTGTGATACAGAACAAAATCAGAACAAAATCAGAAAGAGTTGTACCTATAGTAATTATCTATATTCTTTCCTTGCAACTGTTATAGTAAAAATAAATCCATTTGACAGTAAGTATTTTGCAAACATTAGAAATAAAAAAGATGGAATAGGTCTTTTTTATTGCGTCCTTATTGAGCGTACTGTTTGAGGCTCAGATTCATTATTACTGCATAATTAATAATTTAATCTATAAATAATTCAGTGTGATCATCATTAGCTTTTGTATGCCATATATTTTTTAATTGACCAATTTTCTCATTGTGTTTGATTGTAAAGATATATAAGATTAATTGCATGAAATATTGTGATTTCCTTTGATTAGGTTATATATATGATATTTAATTATCATGTGTAATCGATTTTTTTTACAAAATGAAATAGGTCGTTTATCATCAACCACTCTTTCTTCATAGGTTATGGATGTAATTATTATTATTTATTGAATGTGTCTTTTCCAATGAGTTCAGTTGTAGAAGCATATATGATTAATTGCATCAAATATTATGTTCTCCTCTTATCAGATTGAGGTAGTTATAAAATGAAATCTTTTCTCCCTTTGATCAATTGGTTATATATTGTTATTTAAGTATGTATATATTGTTGATGTATATTTGCCTTATAGTTTCCATATTTGTGCTATCGGTTCAACATATTTAGTTGTTTTATTTACTAATCTTTTTTTCCAAATGTATCTTTATATGTATCGGAAAAAATTATATTTCTAACGTGTATTGCTTATTTTAAATTTTGACATCAGATATTTAATTCTTTAATCGGATGCCATGTGACATTGTATTATCTTGTGTAATTTACTTCAGTTTATTGTTGATAATTTTTATTGTTATTTATGTATATTCAGTTTTATTTTGTTTCGTAATTTGTTTATTTTATTTATTTTATTTGTATAATAAATATTTTAATAGATTGTATGTTAAAATTTAAATGTATATTTTGTTATCTATGATATTTTTATAATAATTATGTAATTATAATAAAGTATGTTTAATAAATTTATAAATGCACAATAACATTTAGCATTGGTAAATATTATAGTTAAGTCATATTATTTAATACACAATATATCGACAATATCATCCTCAGGAGAATGATTCTTAATTATACAATGAACTTATCATAATTACATAAAATATCATAAAAATCATGAAGAAAAAGTGTTATCTAGGATTAAATGTAATTACATAAAATATTAAGCGTCTAGCTAATATACTTTATTAATGTATTACTTATATTATTTAAAGTTTTTTATGAAAATCTTAGACTTGTAGTACGAAACATTGATAATTACATTAATAATCGGTTTACATTAAATTAAATAATATATTAGATATTATGATATTATTGTACGTAATATTATATAGATTAGATATTATGCTATTGCACTAAAGTATAGTATCATAATATGTAATCGTTACTAATATATGTGGTGAATATGTGGTGAATACATGTATTCATGGTGTATTATATACAAATTTTATATAATAAACATATAACATGATATCGTCTAAAAAAACATATAACATGATAAACATTATTGGTGACGATTATATTATTAGAACATATAATATGATAAAAATTATGTGGGATAGTGTTTACATATCATATGTTTTATATAAAATTACGTGTATATTATATTGTTCCCTAGTAATATTTATAATTAAAATAATATAATTACATATTATATGTTTTATATAAAATTACGTGTATATTATATTATTCCCTAGTAATATTTATAATTAAAATAATATAAGTAATACGCAACATTTAACTTATTTTAAATTATATATACATTAATTATTAATAATTATATATTAACATGCTTAATAAATATATCATTAGCGTGATAATGTGAATATATATATATAATGGGATCTTGCGATCTATGAAAATATCGAAATTCACCTCATATAGATAGTGGCATCAGATCTTCAAAGTAAAGACAACTACAACCAATGTCATGGATGGAGTAACCAAATCCAATTATATTATGAGATGGGTAAATCAATCATTTGTCCTTGTAGGTCCGACAATAATCCTCTCATTCCTACTAATTGGTGTACCTGAGATGCATTTCATCTAGCGCCTGAAAATGACATTAAATAGATTGGATTAGAGGGATGGTCATTCGAAAATTAGGATTCATTTCTTGTCTCAAATATTCGCTCATAGCATACCATATCTCAATGGGTTGATGTAATTTTTTTACTACATATGCATTCCCATAATGATGATGTTTTCCCAAAATCAAACTTTGTTATTCAGCATCTTGGACTAACCATCCCTTAGAAGGTATTGTTAAAAGATAATCAATTCATGAGGAAATAGATGTAGCATTGGCTTGTTAGAAATCTAGAGTTTTAACTTGATTGAGGATGTGTGATGTATATGCCATTAGATACACACATATATCCATTTGCAACCAATCCTATTTGTGTATAAGGCAATAAGCTAACAATTCATCTTTCTTTAACATGTCATCGGTGGATATACCACCTCTTAGCTATACCCTCTCCCTCTCATGTCATTCCGAAACATCTGTCCTCCCAATTCCCCAATGCTTCAATCGACCATCCCTTGCAACGTTTCTGCACCTGCTTTGTGATTCGAAACACCACAACCCCTTCTCTGCAAGTCACAATGCTGCACCCCCTTCTTTGTGCAAGTGGCACCACCTAAGTAATATTATTAAATTATAATATTTTATAAATGCAATATTATAAAATATGATGGTGCATAGATTATTATAATATAATAATTATATTATATTATACACCATAATTATACATTAATATAATACTGGATATTATCATATTATTATTAAAAAAGAAATAATATTATGATAATATCTAATATAATATTAATGGTGTATACTATTAATTTATAATATAAATTAATATGTATTAATATACATTATTATACTATCTTAATAATATAATATTATATATGATTATTCTGATATGGGCACCAATTAGTTAATATTATTAATAAAATTATATGTATATTTAGATCATAATAGTATTATTATGCATATAACTTATTACCTTATAAAATACATGGATATTTATACCTAAGTTAACAATTAGGGTGACAACCATCACACCCATTAATATAAATCTACTCAAATATATTGCTCGTTGATATTCATAGTAGGATTAATGCAATCGCTATGTATTTAGTAGATTAATAACTGCCTTTCATCAAGAAAAGTGTTGATATTTCTATTTCTTTGTCTATCATATTCATTTAATATAACATTTTAGTTAATAATAAATAGATAAGGTTCCCTACTCCACACCAAATATGATTAGATATCTTATTAATAATACAATATCATATCACTATAATCAAGTCTTCGAGTTTGTATTAGTTATTAGGGTGGAGCATTGGGCCGGGCCGGCCCCGACCCTGACCCGACCCGCAAAAGCCCGGGCCCGGCCCGAATCCGATGTACAAATGGGCCGGGACTGGGTCCTCATTTTTCAAAAATATTATACTTGGGCCGGGCCGAGCCCGAACCCGAAGTACAAGTGGGCCGGGCCCGGGCCCTCATATTTCAAAATATCATATTAGAACTAAATAAGGGGATATTGATTTATAGTCATAATACATCTAATATTTACTTCATACATTAATAGTAATATTATATTGTAACAATACATCCAATATTCATGTGTTATGGATGAATTATATCCATAAAAATAAATTAGAATCAAAGTGCAAATTCATGGAATCAAAATAAGTGCGGGTTGAGCCCAGCCAGAACCCGAGCCCGACCCGAACCCGAACCCGAACCTGAACCCGAACACGCGGGCCTTGGGCCGGGCCCGGGTCCTCAGTTTGCTAAAAAAAGCGGGCCTCGACCCGGCCCAAGGCCCACGGAAAATTGATGGGCTCGGGCCGGGCTTTCCCGGTTGGGCCGGGTCGAGCCCAATGCTCCACCCTATTAGTTATTACACAATAATCAGTACAAACTAACGATATAACATAATAAACTGACATTATAATATTCCTATGATTTTTTAATAATATATATAATATTTTGTGATAATATATTGTTATATCATTATATTAATTAGCAATGTTAATATATAAAATAAATCATAGATATTACTATTATATGATAAACATTTTATATCTAATTATATGGTGTAATATTATAAAAAATATATTAAATAACTGTTTATTAAATATATGTGTATATATTTATACATAATCATAATTATATATCAGATTTAGTGTATTCTTATTACTATTGATAATAATTAGTACAATATAGTGGGGACTGTAAATCGGCCAGATTTTTTAGTCGTACTGATAACGTGAGATAATATATAATATATAATAATATTGTATATTATGTCAAGTTTATCCAGACATATTAACCAGGAATACAATTTGGACAGATCTAATGTCCATTTCCAAACTCCATTTGGACAGATCTCGGAGGAGGTCCTCCATAAGGATGCAACTGAATGTAGTGCCATTAGAGATCACCACCCTATCAGACTGCATGATGATGGCCTTCTCCTTCTTGAGGAGAATGGAGTAATCCAATGGAGCTATAGTCTTTGAATATAGGTCCAGCGAAGATGCATGAATTTGTGAACTCGAAGATCTTAGAGGGCCGTGCTGACGGCACCTCAGTAAGTGCCAATGAACCATGCGAGGTGCTCGGGCACGAGGCCCTTCACAGAGTGCTTGACCACCATGGCGTACCTACAGCTCTCAGCAAGATCCACTTGCCTCATGAAGTTTGGTTCCTCCAATCACGATCTTCTTCAGGAACTCTACAATGGCCTGCACCGCTGCCTCTCGAAGCTCAGCGTCGCCACCCAGATCTGGTCGTTGTACAGATCGTTCCCGGACTCCATGCTCGACGCAGTGATCGCCATCGCCACTTGCACTCGGAACTCTCCGTCAAGAAGAAGTTCTCTGCACTGCTTCCCCCCCTCCTGTTGTCTCTACTGGCAAAGATGTTGGTGTCAAGAATATCGTCTAGCAGTGATCGTGCCCATTCAATTTGGAACCCCAGGAGGCGCATGGTACAGGTTGCGTAAGGGCTTCGTGGAGAAGGAGAGGAGACAGGTGGAATGGGAGATGGGTCCCGATATATTAAGGGTAGTGGATGAGACGTGTCTCAATTCTCATAAAACAGAAGAAAAAACCGAACAACAGATAAGGAGGGAGAATACAAAACACACAGCCACCCACGTGGCAAAAGTTGGGTAAAAAACCCAGCTTTAACATATGTATATAGATATATATATATAAATGAGTGATCATGTGAAAGCAAAAAATTGTTAGAGCATGAGAGCAGTGATTCTGGACCACTGGATTCTACCTTCTCTCTATTGGTTTTATGGTTGAATCTAATGGTCTAGTATCACCGCTCTCATGCTCTCAAATGTTTTGGCTCTCACAGACTCTCTCTCTCTCTCTCTATATATATATATATTTAGGGAAAAGGGAGCCTACACCCATGTGTAGGTAACTTACCTACACCCAACTCTTTTTCCCTCAAATTTTTTATTTTTTTGAATTAATTCCTAGGGGAATTTAGATCACAATATACCATCATATCGTCATTCAAATTTCAACTTATTTTGAGACTTCTAACTTATCCATCATGACAGTCAAATTTTAACGGTTTGAGATTTGCTGAAATCGGCCCCTTCCGATGGAGCTGTTAGGAATGTCTGTTTTACATGAAATTTGAAACACATATTCCATCTAATATTCTAAGTAAATCCTCTAAAGATCCATTTCAAAAAAAAATCAAAAAAAATTAAGAAACAAGAGGTGGGTGTAGGTAAGTTACCTACACATGGGTGTAGGCTCCCCAATCCCATATATTTATAGGGATGGGCTTCCAATGAGATGTGCCTTTCTTGAAATTTAAAAAACCAAATACCAAATTTTTAAATTGTATAACAATTTTGTAAAATATAAACTGCACATTGTAAAATAACGAGGATCATATTGTTTTGTAAAATATAGCCTCCATATTGTAACTAATATTTTTTATCCAATATAATAATATTTTTATAAATATTTGTTGATATACATATTATGTTAACATTTATTATTAAATTTATGGAGTTAGAAAGTGTAAAATAAATAGAATAAAAACCTAAATTTGTGTGACTTTTCATGCATCCAGGAAAGGACCACTTCATTCGAAGTTTCATATATATAAATATAAAAGGAAAAATGGGGTTGCCCCCTCCCCATTTTCCAACTTTTATTATTATTTTTTTAAATTAAGTCATGTACATTCATCCCTATATTCCTTTAACATGTCATTTCAATTTTATCTGAAACAAAGACTCCTTTGCCTTCCATCTAGAATAGGTAGTTTTAACGGTCTTAAAATTGTTGTAATCATACCTGTTATAGATGGGGAGCATAACAGTCTCTGTTTCAGATGAAATTCGATTGACATATAAGAGGGATATAGGGATGAATATGCATGGCTTTATTTTCCAAAATAAATATATAAAATGATGAAAAATAGGGTGGAGGCAGCTACATATAATCCATACACACACAGGGGAAAAACGGGGCTACCCTTGAGGGGAGCTAAATTGGCTCCCCATCCTATTTTTACCCATATTTTATTATTTTTTTTGAAAAATACTTCCGTAGATTTTCATTATTATATCCCTATATTATGTTACTCAAATTTCGTGTGAAATAGTGATTCCTCCGACCTTCATCCAGATGCGGTCGATTTCAAAAATTCTATTGTCATTAAAAAATGACCATCTACATAGAGGCCGCATGAGTATCTGTTTCTCACGAAACTTGAATGACATAATATAGGGATATAGTGACGAATTTTCATGTATTCATTTAAAAAAACATGGGGAAAATGGAGGTGGGGGGAGGGCACCCCATTTTATCACTCCCCAAGTGTGTTTGGTGGGGGGGGGGTGAGTATGCTTCATGTAACTTACATGCTCCCACCATTTTTCTCTGATTTTTTCCTGAAATGAAATCTAGTGGATTTTAGATCACAATATATCACCATTGTGTCAATCGAAATTCAATTTAATTTGGGACTTATATCCCCTCAATAAGACTGTAAAAATTTAGCGGTCTCAAAATTGCTGAAATTGACTTCCTCCAGATGGAAGTGTTAGGAACACACGTTTTACACGGAATTTAAATCACATATATTCCACTTATTATTATAAGTAAATCTCCGCTGACCTCATTTCAAAAAAATATAGAAAAAAGGTGGAAGCATGCTCTTATATGCTCCTACGGATCATACTCATTTAACCCTATATATACATACATTCAAATTAGTTTCAGATGCTTCTTGCGAAATAACAACTTTGATGAAAAGAGGAGTTCTTTGTTGTTAAAGAGATGATATCAATGTGTTTATTTTCAAATGCCATCTTGCATATTGTCTTCCATGTAAAACACCATCAGAACGATTCGATGATTGTTTCAAATTCTGAATGTTGGTTGCGAGGGATATCATTTCTGAGCGATTTAACAAAATTGAGAACATTCCACATGGCATCATCCATATTTAAGTGGCGCTCAAGGTAAAACGAAACACATATCGTCTCGTAGTCATTCTTATAACGAAATACATGCTACATCATGCATGTATGAACCTCTCAAGTAACCATTTTATAAAAAAAATAAGATTTTTATCGCATCACTTGTTGTCGATATATATATATATATCTTCTCTTCCTCATGCAATCAATGAGGAGAGATATGACAGAATTCAGTGGTCCAGAATTATTGCTCTCGTGCTCTCACATATTTCCTCTTACTGAGCAGCCCTATGTTTGTATATATAACCCGAAGTTCATTGTCAAACTAAATATGGAAAAGCCCAAATTCGGCTGTTTTATTTTTATTTAGGTGGATCCCTTCTTGTAGTGCGGTTTTCTTTAAAAGTGTCATTTACATATCCGGTATATCATAATAAAGCTTTCTTCTGTTAATTTTGAGGAGTAGATGAATGCTTCAAGGTGAAATTAGTGGTAGATGGTAGTCTAATCATATGTACATATATTTCTCAATTCAATAGACGAAATGGCCTAATATGTCAAAAACCATATTAAAAGGATTTTTACACCCTTTATTAAAAGGTTTTTTACACCGTGACTCCTTGTAAACTTTACCGATCACGCGACAAACCGTTTGATAATCATATTGACTTCACAGTCATTGTAAACCCTGTAACTCTTACATCATGACTAACTCTCATCCATTTTGGTTGCTTGAGTGAACAGTTGAATTTATGACATATTTATCCTTCTTATTTAACAAAATTAAAAAATAGTGCTCCTTACCTTCCTTCTCCTCCTCCCTCCAAAATGAATGTTCTTTCCTTGTGGCCAAGAGGGTTCGCAGCCTGCCATTACCGCTGCCTCCCCTCCCCCTGCCACCTGTGACAAACTTCCCTCATCTCCCACGTGATGGCATCACATACTCTCTAATTCAACATTGCCACCACAACATCCTCCTCTAGTTTTCATGTTGCTACGAATAAGTAAGAATCCGATTTCCACCTCTATAACTAGAGCTATCATTCGAAATACATAATATTAGCCAACGACATTTTGACGAACACATATCCATTGTATCACCTCTCTCTAAAACAAGGTTGATGGTGTCATTAATGATGAGAATGGTCGGGATACATATACAAATATATGTATAATCATATCCTTGTTCATTTTAAACATGAATATGAATGCAAATACAAGTATTGATGAATATGAAAAATGTGTTACTATATTCCGAAAACTGAATACGTATCGGACACGAACAATAAAAAGATGTTTACAGTTTATCTAAAATATACGTGTTTAGGATGTTTTACACATAAAACATATATAATAAATATATTCATTTAATAAAATTTATATCAATAATGGTAGATGCAATCATTTTTTATTAAACACAATGATAAATAAATATGCAAGCATAGTTATTTACTAAAATGGATATACGAATACGTATGTAAATATTTGCATATGTCAAAGTGATATCGTTATATGCATCCACTTAAAAATGAATACAAATGCGGATGTCAAAATACGTATAGAATGAATACGATAACATATCAGATTTGAATATATTCATTTTTATCCCGATCACTCATCACCTGCCCTCACTCACCAAATCAACATTTGCTTCCTCCTCCAACTTAGTCTCACCTTCTCATCCAAATTAGGGTCTCGATCCCGCCATACTCGAAGATCGTTGGACTCTCCACTAGATTCCACAATGCACCAACAAGGCCAGAGGAGGTGGTTGGGAAGATCCATGCCGTGAGATAAATGATTCAGAAGGGTTGTGACATCATTATGGAGGTGGCGATGACATGTGGCTCCACTGATAACCGAATGATGTTGCTGCGATGCCTCATCACAGTCGACGACATGTCTTGAGGGCGACGACGACGGTCGCCCGCGAGGAGAGTAGAGTCAACGAGAGAGGGTTGCAACGAGAGCACGCTGAGTCATCAGATCAAGTGAAGCGATAACCTCCGTAACCTCCAACGCTGCTGCAAATCGTGCCTCACTGCTCGAGGCAAGAGAAAGAATAAAGGGGAGAGGAGAAGGAAGGAAAGATGGAGGGAAATTTTCCATGATTGGATCCTACTTCAGTTCGATAAACTCAATATTAACTCGAACATATTAAGTAAGACGAGTTAAATTAACGGCACGGGTCACGAGGTAAGAGGGGCAAGCTTATAGAGATTGTGGAGTAAATATGACAAATACACGTATTGTTGCATAATTGTCAATGTTCACGGGGATTGTAATGTAAATCTCCCTTATTAAAATAACACATATTTCGGAAGACTTTCAAGTTCCATCCTGTGAAAAAGAAGGAGAGGGAGGCCGCACCGCACCCACACGGTACAAGTAGGAGAGGGATGCGGTGCAATGGGACGAACCCTAACGAACCCAGCAAAGTAGCACCATCAAAGCTGCAGCATCCCGCATTCGACACGGCCCCGTTCTCTGTCACTTTCCGAGCAGCGTGCGAGAACTAACGATGGCGCTCTCCGCGTCGGACCTGCAGACGGTGTTCTCGCTGCTGTCGAACTCCCTCAGCGCCGACCCCTCCATCCGTCAGCCCGCCGAGTCCACCCTCTCCCAGTGCGAGAGCCGCCCCGGTTTCTGCTCATGTCTCCTCGTAACAAACCCCATCTCCTCCTCATCACTCCCACGCTTCTTCTCCTTCTTCCTCGGATTGAAAACCCCCAACCCCCTCTCCTCTCGATCGCAGGAGATCATCACCGCGAGGAATCTCGCCTCTCAAGTCGACGTGCGGCTCCTCGCCTCCGTATATTTCAAGAACAGCATCAACCGCTACTGGAGGCAACGGCGCGACTCTACGTAAGCTGCTCACTCCAAATGAGCTCTTTCTTGGTCTGCAACAATCGAGGCTGCTGATTGTTGTCTTCCCCATTTCTTAATCGCTACTGGTTCCCGTGAATCATGATGTTCTTGTTTCTAATCTCATCGTACGACACTCTACTACAAGCTTGCTATGCATCTCATTTATGCCGGCTGTGCCACATTCAGGATTTTGACCGGTCAAGCTACTTTTTCTTACCGAAAGTTACGGGTGCAATCGTCCGGTTTCTGTATGGTTCCGATGATCATAAACTTCCAGCATGCATTCTGTATTCCCCTAAATTTGGAGGAGATAGTTCGCCGGATGACTCTGCCCTGCTCGTGGGAGGTTGGACTTGACTGAGGGAAAGGGAGAGCTATGCTTGGTAGAGTGAAATTCTCCAGAGGTGGACTTCTTCCTGCAAGAAGCTGAGCTGGCTTTGGCAATCCGGTTAAGATAAGCGAGGTTGAGAAATTGACCTCAAAAACAAGAGATTCATCGTGGTTGCAGGTTGTTAGTTTTTCACTCTTTTCAGCGTCCGGTTTAGGAGAGTGGAAGTTCGACTACCTGAGTGTACACTCCGAGTTTCCTAGGGACCGTTTCTCAGTTGTCAGCCAATTCGATGATGCCTATACGCTATCGTTTATAGCAGCGAGGGACACGTTGCCAAATAGTAGTGCAAGATGGAGTGGTTTCGTCGTCGACTTACTATCGACAACCGTAGTTGACAGTTGGGCTGCTCACTTCAGGATGCATATATGACTGGGCAGCACAGGATATCTCGCACACCATTCCATGCCATCGGCCTTTGCAGCATGTTTGATTTTAGCTGCATGATAAATTTTCCTGTTATTCCATGCTCATACTGCATAATTAGAAATATAATTTTGTTCCAATTCATTTAATTCGTCGCTCATTACCGCATAATTAGAAATATAATTTTGTTCCAATTCATTTAATTCATCCTCGTGCCTTTACTTTAAACGTTGAAGGTGCGTTTTGTTGAGCTATAGCTATGTGCAATTTGCAGATCCATTAGCAGTGACGAAAAGGTTCATCTCCGAACAAAATTGATGATGCACATCAGAGAAGAAAACCCACAGGTTGGATTTCTACCGCGACTAATGTTATTTATTTCACTTTTTTTGCTTTCCGAATGTCATGAAGTGTTAACCAAATTTAATTTTCATTCTGATTTTTCTGACTGTCCAGTCTTCCATGTTTGGTGTAAATTTTTGGAATAATTATTTCAATTTTCATGCAGATAGCTCTCCAATTGGCTGTCATTGTTTCCAAAATTGCCCGGATTGATTATCCCAGAGAGTGGTATTCACTTGCAACTTTCTATTATTAGATTTCCCTTTCAGCAAAAAAATCCTGTAATCAATTATTGAGTTGCCTACTTTTGATTACTCTGGGGTGCATGCTCTACCCATGCAAAAAAAGTCTTTCATCTGTTAGGGAAAGACCTTTACATGCATTAGCCCATAACCATATGGAATGTCAAAGTCCATTTCTCACTGTGAGAATAATTGGATAGCTAAATCAACAGCGTAGAATTGATTTTAGTTTCATTCTAGCTGTTGGTCGCTTAAATGCCCACCCTCCCTTGCTTAGAATTATCTATCAATGTCTGAGGGCCTCAACTTATGCAAAGTTTTCACTCAAGGCGGGACAGTGCGGCCTCACTAAATTTTGTGGGAATGTTTAGGCACTTGTTAAGTGTACTGTTTTTTATGTCCACTGGATTACCATCAAGAACATTTTTACAATAAGCAGGGCTGTTAAAGATTTCCGTGATGGAAACTTCCAATAAATTAGTCACATGCAAGGTTCTAAAAAACAAAAGGCGGAAGGATGCTATTTCCTAGAATTGAGTTGAGGTGTAACCTCAAGGCGATCGAAGCGTAAGCCTCTTCCCCTCTCCTCAGAAAGTAATTTAACCAAAAATATTGCATAATATTAAGAGAACTATAGTATAACTTAAATCTCCATCCATTAGAGTAATTGAAGGATGTTTAGTGTAATTCTTTAGCGTTGTTGATGCACAAGCTTTATGCTAGTGCTAAAAACACAAGTCAAATGATGTTTTTATTACTATAACAACACAAACCCATGCATAAAAATATTATCATACATTTCCATATGGTCAAGACATAATCCACACAACGATTCAAAGTCTAATAACATGGATGCTAGCATGGTTTTAGTAATTTTCTATTTTGGTCAATAGAAACAAACCAAATCACAACTAAATGCAGGCTTTATGAGACATGCTGAAGCATATTTATCCTAACATAAAAAGTAACAAGGACAATCCCTCATCACGCCTTGCCTCTCTGCCTCACATCTCATGACCGCCTCAGTTTACTTGGTGCATGTCTTTCAAGATTCAGACGAGGCGATAGACTCACGACTAAAACCTTTCGCCTGGCATCGAGGCATACACATTGATCACCTCAAGTGGTAATATTACAGGTAACAATATCCCAATCAACTAAAATCATCACTTGTAATTTTCTTATGCATGGCTGCATGCCATTTGCTATCACTAAATGCCTTATGGTAGGCTCACACAATCTCTTTACCATAGAGATCCACAACAAATTGTTACATCGCATGTTGTCAAGTATTAAATGGCATGAAAGTGGGCACGTAACACATATATGCTTTGCTTTTTTCAAAGCAATCAACATATCGGTCTCATCAATGCTATAAATTGGTGATGGATCCTCTTGTATGGCATCTATAACTTTTGCAGGATTATCTTAACTAGTGCAATCGGTAGAAACCACATGGTCAATATTTGGTTTATGCATGCTGGATGACATAGAAGGACGTGAAGCAACGTTCTTGGGTCTATTGGAATATATCATACGGAGCCAGTTTTTGGGATCCTTAGGAGTAGGAGAAGCTTTGGTGGAGGAGGCAAGCAAGCCTTAGTATTGGACCTCGAACTTGTTAACCCGGACCCAGTGGAAGAGAAAGTTATCATACCTAATGAGTGTGACATCAACACTTACACATTACTTTGTATGTGTAGGGTCATAACGCATGTACCATTTTTGGATCATTGAGTGTCCCATAAATACACACTTTTGGATAAAAAACAAAGACACACTTGTTTGGTTGCAGGGTTGGGTAGGGTTGGCCCAACCCTGGTTACTATTCACAAGGGTACTTTCTCCTCACAGATCACTATTCACCCACCCCAACCCAGCCCAACCCAACCCAGTCCAACCCAGCAACCAAACAGGCCCTTAATGGTTTGAGTGCCAATTTGTTCCTTTTAGGAGTCAAGTCTAGAAGTCGCACACTCGAAGACACAAAGTGAAACATGTCATACTTTCTCTCTAGAAAAAATATTGTAAAGGGATCTTGCTCGTGTATAATCAATGTGGTATCCTGTTTATTGAATAACAAGCAGTGAATGTATCATCTCCCCAATATGAATGAGGATATTGGTCTCAAAAAATGATTGAGAATATAACTATTAATCAACGACAACATCAAGAATATTCCAGTGTTTCATTTTGGCTATCCTATTCTGTTGTGGGTATCAGGATAGGGAGTTTGATGCATAATATTGCAGGACTGGAAAAACCTGCTAAGAGACATAGTACAAAATTCTATTGTATCATCACATCTCTCAAACTTCACGTGGACAGAGAATAAATTCCTTGTTATATTTTTTAACATTATTTTACCAACCACTTTGTATTTAATCTTGTAGAAGGGAAAATGAATTGCACTAATGAGAGGCCCTCGGGTTTTCTTATATAGGAGATGAACCTATTGGGCAAATTACATGATGAAGACAAAAAAAATAAAAATAAGAAAATCAATACTAAAGATAACAAATATCTCAACACTCCCCCTCAAGCTGGAGCGTAGATATCGATCAGACTCAGCTTGGAACAACATCTCTGACAAGACCCTCTGGCTAGGTCCTTAGTAAGAACATCTGCTTTATGGTCTCCAGAGCTGACATGCGTAGCGGCAATAAGACCCTTCTGTATCATGTCACAAGTGTAGTGACAGTCCATCTCTATGTGTTTCGTCCGCTCATGAAAGGCTGGTTTGTTGTCAATAAAAAGAGCTACCTGATTGTTACATTGGAGGTGCATGGGAAGATGTACCTCTATAATCAGGTCAGCAAGAACAAATCTGATCCACGTCATCTCTGTGATAGATTGTGTCATGGCCTTGTATTCTGACTCAGCATTCGATCTGGCAACCACAATATGCTTCTTGCTCTTTCATGAAACCAGTGAATTCCCTATGAACACAGCAAAACCTGATGCAGACTTCCTATCCTTTGGACACCCAACATGATCTGCATTTGCATATGCTGTAATTGAAAACGATGTGCTTATGATGAAAAGAAGTTCGTACCAGGTGAAGTCTTCAGATATCTCAAAATCATATGGATTGCATCCATATGTGCTTGTCTGGACTGCTCCATAAATCGACTCACTTTGCTCATGGAAAAGGGTACGCCGGGCCTGGTAATAGTCACATATAGTAGCTTGCCAACAAGTTCCATGTACCTTCTCTTGTCGACCTCCTTAGTGTCATCATCATAGAGCTTCATGCTCGGGTCAATAGGAGTAGTGGCAGGTCTGCAATCTGCCATGCATGTCTCTGAAGATCTATAACATATTTCCTCTGGGTTATCACAAGATCTCGCTGGTTCCTGGCAAACTCCAGTCCAGGGAAGTAACATAGATGCCCAAGGTCCTTGGTCACAAACTTCTGGCCTAGGAAGTCCTTGGCATCCTGAATGCCTTGTTCATCATCCCCTGTAACAATAATGTCATCAACATAAACAAGAATGACAATAGTACCTCTCTGGATCCTCTGCACAAACAAAGAGTGATCGACCATCGATCGCACAAACCCCTGCTGCTTTATCAAGTCCGAGAGCTTCTGGAATCATGCTCTTTAACTTTGCTTAAGGCCAACCTTGTGTAGCCTGCAAATCTTTTGACACTCCCCCTTAGCAGCAAACCCAGGCGGCTGCTGCATGGAGACCTCCTCCTGTTGATCACTATAGAGGAAGGCATTCTTCACATCAAGCTGGTAAAGGGGTCAATCTTGTGTCACATCAACAGAAAGTAGAATACACATAGTAGAATGTCTGGCAACTGGAGAGAAAGTATCCTGATAGTCCAGCCCATATGTCTCGGTGAACCCACGTACCACAAGTCTCGCCTTATAGCGATCAACACTGCCATCCGCATGGTGTTTCCCAATGAACACCCATTTGCATCCCACAACAGATGCGCCAACTAGAGTAGAAACAAGACTCCATGTACCACGTGACTGTAGCGCATCCATCTCCTCCTCCTTGGCTAACCTCCACTGACTGTCTTGAATAGCTTTCTGATATGTCCGTAGTATCTCCACGACAGATAGTGCCAAGGTAAACCTCCTGAAATCCTCTGACAACCTGCTCAAGGAATTTTGAATTGCAAGAGGATAAGTAGCACGCTTTCGTTTTGACTTGCACAGAGTAATCGATACATCAAGATCATCTTTGAAGTCTGTGACATGTGAGTTCCCCTCTTGAGAGGGCACCTGCTCATCCTGTATGGAATCCTGTTGCACAGACAACTCGGTAGTGCCATCTGTAGAAACAATATGCTCATTACATACTTGAGGCATGCTGGATGACGGGCAAGACCTGTTAGCAGGGGGAGCAAAGCGATGCATGCGAATAAAAACACGTGCCAAAAATCGAGTCACAGTAGAAGGTGGAGCCACATGAGCATGTGGCGGCGGCGTCATGACATTATGAGGTGGAGGCATGTAGATCTCATCGTGAGAGTCAGATGGGACTAGTCTGTCACCTGTAGGAGAAAAATACATGACATACTCAAAGAAAGTGACGTTAGGACTATCGAAGTACTTATGCCCGAGCGGATCAAAGCAACGTTACCCTTTCTGGGTACAAGAGTAGCCAACAAAAATACACTTGACAGCTCTGGGTGAGAGCTTGTCACGACCAGGAGAGACACCATGAACAAATGCAACAGAACCAAACACATGAGGTGTACGCGAGAAAAGATTCTTCTCAGAAAGCACAATCAAGAAAGGAATCTTCTCTCCCAACATAGACGATGGCATGCGGTTCACAAGATAGCATGGAGTGAGGACAAAAAAAAACATCTCCCCAGTAAGCATGAGGTGCACGACTCTGTATCAACAAGGTTATGGTCACATCAAGTAAATGGCGGTGTTTGCGCTCGGCAACACCGTTCTGCTGGGAAGTATAAGCACATGAGGTCTGATGAACAATGCTCAGATATCTAAGGAACGCAGAAAGCTGTAAAGTGCAGAACTCTAAAGCATTATCAGAACGAAGATATTTGACTTTTGCAGAAAATATTCCTTATCTCATTAATAAAATGTTTGATCACAGATCCAGTCTCAGACTTATTCTTCAATGTAAAGACCTAAGAAAGTCTAGAAAAATCATCGACAATAACTAGATAAAAACGGTGTCCTTGGCGATCAGGGACACGACTTGGACCCTGAATGTCTAAATGTAGGAGCTCAAATAGCTGCGAACTGCTCTGACTGTGACGGGAGGGAAAAGAGAAACGGTAATGCTTCCTGGTCGGCAGACCTGGGCGGTCTGGAATAGCATCCCAGACGGTCGGGAGGTCAGGGGCCAAAGGTCTGGACGACCGGGCGATTGTGGAGTGCCGACGGCGACGACGCGGGGAGGAGGCAGGATGGGTAGGGTTAGGGTTAGGGTGGAATACGGGAAATCCGGTCTAGGACCGTCGCGTTGATACATGTTGAAGGGAAAATAATGAATTGTACTAATGAGAGGCCCTCGGGTTCTCTTATATAGGAGAGGAACCTATCTGGCAAATTACCGGACGAAGATAAAAGAAGTAGAAAATAAGAAAAACAAAACTAAAGATAACAAATATCTCAACAAATTATATTAATAAAATCCCTCAAAACATGAGAAAATTCATCTTTTACATCAAGATATTTATGTCAGGCCCAAAGCATTTAATTGATGCACGTCAAAAGAACTTCTTTTTTCCTTAGTCGTCTAGGGAAACTAGCACAATGATGTTTCTCTCATTGAAATGCCTTTAATTGGAATACGTATTGGGGGGAAATATGTGGAAGGACTATGTAAAGTCTCTGGAGTGGGAGATGATCAAAACAAAGATGCTACGATGAAGAAAATGGAGGACCTTTACGAGTATTAACATGTATGTTTCAACCTGCTTACAACCACATCCAATCATCATGCTTGTAAGTATGTTCTGTCACCATCCTTGTAAGTATGTCCTGAAATACAAGAGAAACAACATAAAAAATGATGCACCAATTCAGCTCCTCAATTACCAATAGATGATAATCAATGGAAAGTCAGGAGCATTAAAAACATGCATCAAACACATGGTAGGAGATAGTTGAACCTCTTCTCTGACTCGTAACAGGGGAATGACATCTGTCTACAAGCACTTACGATTGTCTAGTAGGCCCCTACTATAAAAAGGAAACCATTTCTGATTTCCACATTAGTGACAAGAGGCTTTCGAATCCGCATTGGTGATTAGAGGCCCCCAAATCAACAATCCAATTTGTAATGCCAGTTATCGAACCTCTCATATGAGCAAATTCTGTGCCCGACTGATCTACTATAACTGCAAAAGTGTGGAAGTTGGAGCAAGCATGGGCGATGAAGTAAAAGAAAATGGAATTGATCTTTCTCATTTATGAAATTGACGTCTCAATCTTTTGATAAGATATCACCGAGGTCTCATGTTGTTTGGTTAGATGCGCTGAAGCAACTTGCCATACTTCTCCTAGCACGATTCTTCAGTTTGATCGATCTTTTAATTATAAGTACATTGTGGTTCATTACCTTGACAACTTCGACAACTGTATTTACCCCCACATACGCTAGAGGCAAATTGCCCCTCCCCCCATTGTTGGGTTGAGAATACATCGTAGTTAAGGTGTCCTACATCTTAGTGGTGGGTTGATGCATAACATTTTTGTGATACCCGAGCTAGTGTGCACGTTAACTATACCTTGACACAAGCGTTGACTTGCTTCCACACATCAGTCTTATTTTGTCTGCTGTTTCGGGTTTTGTTGCGGTTCTCCAAGGTGCTCATAATTTGCATAGCCCATAAATAATAATGTCTCCTTCATTTTAACAATTGGGTTAAGATTCATAGAGCCGAATATATGGAAGATATCATCCTTTCTAACCCCCATAATTCATAAAAGAAACGAGCTTGGGAAATGATAAACAAGAAACATGGTCAAGAAAAATGTCCCTCAGGCATGGAGAGTATTTATGGGTGTAGACCAAGCACCAAAACAACCCTATATACGTAGAGATGTTTGGAATTTCTTTAAGAATAGCTTGAAGACCACAACAACAACAACAACAACAACAAAGCCTTTTCCCACAATTAAGTAGGGTCGGCTACATGGATTCTTCGCCTCCATTCAGATCTATCTTGGGTCAATCTCGGACTTATATCCAAAAAGCTAAGATCCCTTCGTATAGTCTCTTTCCAACACTTCTTGGGCCGTCCTCGCCCTCTCTTAGCCGGCTCAACATCCCAACACTCACATCTCCTAACCGGTGCATCAGTTGACCTTCTTTGCAAATGACCAAACCATCTTAAGCGGTTTTCTCGCATCTTATCCTCGATCGAAGCTACACCAACTTTCTTTCTAATTGCATCATTCCGAATCCGATCTTTACGTGTATGTCCACACATCCATCTTAGCATTTTCATTTCTGCTACAGCCATTCTCTGCACATGTCTATGGTTTACAGGCCAACATTCAGAACCATAAAGCATAGCAGGTCTCACGGCTGCTTTGTAAAACTTTCCTTTAATTTTTAAAGGAATTTTCTTATCACAAAGAACAGCGGAGGCTCCTCTCCACTTTAGCCAGCCTGCATTTATTCTATTAGTAACATCTCCATCAATTTCCCCATCATGTTGCAAAATAGATCCTGCGCTGGCTGTCGGCTACCTAACGCGCAACCCTCCTCATTTACCCGGGCTTGGGACCGGCCATGGCTGAGTTAATAGCTTGAAGACCAATGCTCAAAAAACTGTTGGTTTTTAGGTCTCATTAGCAATATTCCAAAAAAATTCAAAATTTAAACAACATTGGATTAACCATCAGATCATACAGATGGAAAGAAGGCATTGAGGTGTATAGGGAAAAGAACACCCAGACTCAAATGGGTCATTGGAGCTTTACAATTGTTGTTCGGCTACCGGCGGCAACACATGTAGTCAGTTGAGGATGCTGACTAATCTGTTGGATGGTTCAATGCTCAAGGCTGCAAGACGTGGCTTTGTGTGAGGTTGTTTCCTATGTTGATGGAGGTATTGATGACTGAGGAGGTCACTACAGAGGGGGTGTAGGGCTAAGTTAAGAAGCAACATATAATCCGACCTAGGAGCTTTACTCTGAGACCATCCAAAAATAATTGAAGAGCATGTATTGAACCACTTATTATGAACCCTTGCCCTATATATATATATGAGAAACTAGATGAGAAAACTAGGGTCAGATAGAGGACATTGTGAATAAAAGTACCAAACTACCCTCGAGGGCTAACAACTCTCGTATATGTTAATATCTCCACAGTTGTTGAAGTAAGAATAGATATCTCCACAGGCGCTGCATCACCACGGTGTCCTTTTCGATTTTGATCAACGGTCAGCCGGAGGGGGGTCGGATCCAACCGTGAAGGGGGGTGCGTTAAGGGTGCCCCTTGGCGCCAATGTTATTCATTCTTGTGGCCGATGTGCTCTTCGATATTGCGGACAGTGTCGTTGGACGTGGTTTCTCTAGAGGCTACTCGAGGGATGAGGTGGTGGTTCCGATCGTCCATTACGCTGATGATACACTTTTTTTATCGAGGGGGGCTGTGAGGAGGCTAACGGCTTGGCGATGGCTTTA
>JAZKJV010001258.1:91350-220901 GCA_037367405.1 Ottelia alismoides
TTTTAGGTCGATCCCTTATTCTAGTGTGGTTTTCTTTGAAAGTGTCGTTTACATATCTGATATATCATAATAATGCTGGTGAAATTAGTGGTAGATGGTAGTCTAATCATTTGTATATATAGTTCTCAATTCAATAGATGGAATGGCCTGATCTGTCAAAAACCCTATTAAAAGGATTTTTACACTGTGACCCCTTGTAAACATTGCCGATCATGCGACAAACCATGTATTCATCATATTTACTTCACTGTCCTTGTAAACTATGTAACTCTTACACGGCCCTTATGACCAACTCATCCATTTTGATTGCTTGAATGGACAATATCCGTTGAATTTACGATAAATTTATCCTTCTTATTTAACAAAAATACAAGGTAGTTCCCCTTGCCTTCGTCCTCCTCGTCCCTCCGAAATGAATAATCTTTCCTTGTGGAGAAGAGGTTCACAGTAAGGTTGGGTATGGGATTGGGCCTAGCTGACCCAATCCGAAACCCGACCTGTATAATTTGAGCCAAACTCGAATCCGAAATTTAGTGGACGGATTGTGGGCCTCAAAATGAAGCCTTATTGATTATAGGGTCGGGTTTGAGCCTAAGAAGGCCCCGACCTACAAGCTTGATAACCCACCTATACGATATAATTATATCTAGTATATTCACGTGAATCATATTTGCTCCAAATACCATATTTTGACTTTCATATCATTATTCCTAGTTTAAAATAAATACTTAGACCCATTAATAATCATATCTATTAGCGTGGATTGAGAACATTATTACATTAATATGCAAGAATGGAATTTGTGTCCTCAAATGTTACAACACGTACAACTATAAGTAACAAAATATGTATTGGGTCATAGTGCCTGCATCTTCAATTGAAACGTGTAATGGTGAATTGAATGGTGGTTTAAGTCACCATATTTTTTACCACATCTATATTTTCAACATACAACTAATGCCAGAATCACGAATTGGTTGACGCACTTAAAGTATTAAACATGCACACATGCATAAGAAACAACCGGATAAATACAAGAAGAATGGAACATATTGTATTGGTGTACATATATGTTAAATTGGGTCGGCCCGACCCGAACTCTGCCCATTTTATTTGGGCAGGGTTTGATCATGATCCTGGAATTTGAAAATAAAATAGACATAGACTTGACCCATTAGCCCATATACTTAAACGGGCTAGGGTTGGGCTAACTCAAACCCGACTCGACGCAATGCCCAACCCAGTTAGCAGCCTGCCATCACCGTTGCCTCTCCTCCCCCATGCCATTTCCACCAACTCCTCTCCTCCCCCATGTTGATAGCATCACAACCACTCTTGTTCAGCATCGCCGCCACACCACCGAAACGTCCTCCTCTAGTTTTCCTGTCGCTACGAATAAGTAAGAACATGACTTTCACCTCTATAGATAGAGCTATCATTCTAAACACAAAAACATCAGCCAACGATATTTTGACGAACACGTATCCACTGTGTCACCTCTCTCTAAAAAGGTCGATGATGTCATTAGTGATGAATTTGGTTGCCATACATATACAAATATAGGTATAATCATATCCTCATCCATTTTAAAATATGAATGCAAATGGATATATGGATATTGATGAATATGAAAAATGTATTACTATATCCTCAAAAATGAATACATAAATAGATATATTAAATATATGCATTTTCAAAAATTATATCAACAATGGTAGATGCAATCATATTTTTTTGTTAAAACAGAATGACAAATAAATATACAATCATATTTATTTATTAAAATGGATACACAAATACAAATGTAAAATATTTGCAGATGTTAAAGCGATATCGATATCTGCATTTACTTAGAAATAAATACAAATGTTAAAATACATCTAAAATGAATAAGATAACGTATCGGATTTGAATATATTCATATTCACTTTCATCTCTGTCAGTCATCACCCGCCCTCACTTACCAAATCAACATCTGCTTCCTCCTCCATTTCATCCTCACATTCTCATCCAAATTAGGGTCTCGATCCCACACACTCTAAGACCGTTGGGCCCTCTATTAGATTCCATAATGCATCAACAATGCTAGAGGAGGTGGCTCAGAAGATCCATGCTACGAGGAGGTGGCCATGACAGGTGGCTCCATTGAGAGCCGAATGATGCGGCGACGATGCCTCATCACAGTTGATGGCGTGTCTTGAGGATGACAGCAGCGCTCGCTCGCGAGGAGAGTAGCATCATGGAGAGAGGGGGGCAGCCAGATCATGTCGAGTCATTAGATCAAGTGAAGTGATAACCTCCAATGCTGCTGCAAATCGTGCCTCACTGCTCGAGGCAAGAGAAAGAAGAAGGTGAGGAGAGGAAAAGGAAGGAGAGAGGGAGGGAAAATTTCCATGATTAGATCTTACTTTAGTTCGATAAACTCAAGATTAACTCGGCCAGATTAAGTAAGATTGAGTTAAATAATGGCAGGGGTCACGGTGTAGGAGCAAGTTTAGAGAGTTTGGAGTAAATACGGCAGATACATGTACTTTTTCATAATTGGCAATGTTCACGGGATGTGTGTGTAAAACCCCCTTATTAAAATAACACGTATTTCGGAAGACTTTCAAGTTCCATCGCGTGAAAAGAAAGAGAGGAGGCCGCACCCGCACCCGCACCCGCACCCGCACAATGTGACGAACCCTAACGAACACAGCAAAGTAGCACCATCAAAGCTGCAGCATCCCGCATTCGACACGGCCCCATTCTCTGTCACTTTCCAGCAGAGTGCGAGAGCTGAGGATGGCGCTCTCCGCGTCGGACCTGCAGACGGTGTTCTCGCTGCTGTCGAACTCCCTCAGCGCCGACCCCTCCATCCGTCAGCCCGCCGAGTCCACCCTCTCCCAGTGCGAGAGCCGCCCCGGTTTCTGCTCATGTCTCCTCGTACAAACCCCCTCCCCCTCCTCATCACTCTCACGCTTCTTCTCCTTCTTCCTCGGATTGAAAACCCCCAACCCCCTCTCCTCTCCGTCGCAGGAGATCATCACCGCGAGGGATCTCGCCTCTCAAGTCGACGTGCGGCTCCTCGCCTCCGTATATTTCAAGAACAGCATCAACCGCTACTGGAGGCAACGGCGCGACTCTACGTAAGTTGCTCACTCCAAATGAGCTCTTTCTCGAACTGCAACAATCGAGGATGCGAATTGTTGTTTTCCCCATTTCTTAATCGCTACTGGTTCCCATGAATCATAATATTCTTGTTTCTAATCTCATTGTACGACACTCTACTACAAGCTAGTTATGCACCTCGCTTATGCCGACTGTGCCACATTCATGATTTTGACCAGTTAAGCTACTTTTGCTTACCGAAAGTTATGAGTGTAATCGTCCGGTTCCTCTGTGGTTCCGATGATTATAAACTTCCAGCATGCATTTTGTATTTCGCTATGTTCGGAGGAGATAGTTCACCGGATGACTCTGCCTTGCTCGTGGGAGGTTGGACTTAACAGAGGGGAAAGTGAGAGCTATGCTTGGTATAGTGGAATTCTCCAGGGGTGGATTTCTTCTTGCAAGATGCTGAAATGGCTTTGGCAATCGGGTCAAGATAAGCGAGGTTAAGAAATTGCCCTCGAAAATGAGAGATTTACTGCGGTTGTAGGTTGTCAGTTTTTCGCTTTGTGACCAGGAGAGTGGAAGTTCGACTACCTTTGAGTGTAGACTCCGAGCTCCCGTAATCTTCCTTGTGAAGTTCTACTATCTTGGGTGTAGACTCCGAGCTCCCTTTTCCCTACTTGTCTTTAAAAAGAGTTCACATAAAGAAACGTCGTTGACAAGATTTTTCAATATCAAGGAAGTAAAAAAGGTAGGCTTTCGTGATTTGGTGAGCTTACTCAATTTTTTGAGAATTATATTCTTTTGTTATGCACGAACTTCTTATCCCGTCTTTCACTACTAATTGTTTGTTATATGGCCTTTATCAAGAAGGATCAAGCAATTGAGGTCTTGGTGATTCCTACTCCCTTTTCGTAGATTCATAGGGACCAATTCTCAGTTGTCAGACAATTCGAGGATGCCTATACTATATCGTTGATAGCAGTGAGGGGCACAGTGCAAAATATTAGTGCAAGATGGAGTGGTTTCGTCGTCGACTTATTATCGACAACCGAGTTGACATTTGGGCTCCTCACTTCAGGATGCATATAAGACTGGGAAGCATAGGATATCTCGCACACCATTCCATGCCATCGGCCTTTGCAACATGTTTAATTTTAGCTGCATGATAAATTTTCCTGTTATTATATGCTCATACCAAGAAGGACGGCCCAAGAAGTGTTGGAAAGAAACTATACGAAAGGATCTTAGTTTTATGGATATAATCATATAAGCCCGGGATTGACCCAAGATAGATCTGAATGGAGGCGAAGAATCCATGTAGCCGACCCTACTTAATTGTGGGAAAAGGCTTTGTTGTTGTTGTTGTGTGTTCTATGCTCATACCACATAATTAGAAATATATTTTTGTTCCAATTCATTTAATTCACCATTGTGCCTCTACTTTAATCGCTGAAGGTGCGTTTTGTTGAGCTATATTTATGTGCAATTTGCAGATCCATTAGCAGTGACGAAAAGGTTCACATCCGAACAAAATTGATGATGCACTTTAGAGAAGAAAACCCACAGGTTGGATTTCTACCACGACTAATGTTCTTCATTTCGTTTTTTTTTGCTTTCCGAATGTCATGAAGTGTTAATCCAATCTAATTTTCATTCTGATTTTTCTGGTTTTTCAGTCTTCTATGTTTGGTGAAAATTTTTGGACTAATTATTACAATTTTCATGCAGATAGCTCTCCAATTGGCTGTCATTGTTTCCAAAATTGCTCGGATTGATTATCCCAGAGAGTGGTATTCACTTGCAACTTTTCACTCCTAGATTTCCCTTTCAGCAAAAAAAATCCTTTAATCAATTATTGAGTTGCCTACTTTTGATTTCCTTGGGGTGCATGCTTTATCCATTCAAAAGTCTTTCATCCTTTAGGGAAAGGCCTTTACATGCATTAGCCCATAGCCGTGAGGAATGCCAAAGTCTATTTCTCACAGTGAGAATAATTGGATAGCTAAATCAACAACATAGAATTGAATTTAGTTTTATTCTAGCTGTTGGTCACTTAAATGCCCAGCCTCTCTTGCCTAGAATTATCTACCAATGACTGAGGGCCTCAACATATGCAACGCTATCACCCAAGGCAGGGCAGTGTGGCCTCACTAAGTTTTGTGGGAATGTTTAGGTACTTGTTTACTGTGTACCCACTGGATTACAATTAAGAACATTTTTATTACGATAAACAGGGCTGTTAAAGATATCCATGATGGGATACTTCCAATAAATTAGTCACATGCAAGGTTTTAAAAACAAAGGCGGAAGGATGCTATTTCCTAGAATTGAGGCGAGGTGCAACCTCAAGGCGATCGAGGCATAAGCCTCTTCTCCTCTTTGTACCCCAACCGGGAGAACCCTAACATATAAAAAGAATATAGGAATAACAGACAAGATTGGGTTTACAAGCACCAGTCTGCCACCCCGAGACAAACATATGGATCTCCAACTTGCCGTCCTTTGCTCTATCTTCTCGATCACTGGCATCCATTCTTCTGTCCGCAACCGCCCAACGGCCAAGGGTACCCCAAGATACCGTACTGGCAGATTCCTACTTGGAGATCTGAGCCAACCTTCACATCTAGCAATCTCCCCACCTCCAAATTTACATGCACAGACTCTGATTTGTCCATGTTTAGCCTCAAGCCAGAAACCTCCCCAAAAGTATCCAAGACAACAAACATACCCCTGCAACTAGCAAAGCCACCTTCCGCAAAAAGGATGATGCCATCCACATATTGGAGTATAGGGACCGATAAATCCCCCCTGCAGTAATCGGTGCATAGATCGCCAGACGCTGCACGACCAACCATGACAGATACAACGTTAGCCATTATAACAAACATAAGGGAGGCCAACGAACACCCCTGACACACACTCCGTTGAGGCTGAAAAAAACCCCCTTTCGGCTGAACATTCACCATCACCGGATGCTCAAGCTTTATGCTAATGCTAAACTAATTGTTTACAAAATACAAAATAAACGATGTTTTTATTACTATAACAACACAAAAACATGCATACAAATATTATCATACATTTCCATTTGGTCAAGACATAATCCACACAACGATTCAAAGTCTAATAACATGGATGCTAGTATGGTTTTAGTCTTTTTCTAATTTGTTGAATAGAAACAATCTAAATCACACCTAAATGTAGGCTTTACGAGGCACATGATTAAGCATAGTTATCCTAACATAAAAAAATTAACAAGCGCAATCTCTCATCCCTATCTACTATATAAAGAATTTAAGCCTGCCCCCAAATAAATCAAATCAAAGTAATAAAATTGAGGTGATGCCTTATGCCTTGCCTCACTGCCTCACATCTCATGACCGCCTCGGTTTACTTGGTGCATGTCTTTCCAGATTCAGATGAGGCGATAGACTCACGGCTAAAACCCTTCGCCTCGCATCGAGGCATTTGCCTCGATCACCTCTAGACCACCTGTAATCTTATAGGCAACAATATCCCAATCAACTAAAACCATCACTTGTAATTTCCTCATGCATGGTTGCTTGCCATTTGCTATCTCTAAATGCCTCATGGCAGGCTCACATAACCTCTTTATCCACACCAAATTGTTACATCAGATATGTTGTCAAGTATTAAATGGCATGAGAGTGGGCACAGAACAAATATATGCTTTGCTTTTTTCAAGGCAATCAACATATCGGTCTCGTCAATGCTATAAATCGGTGATGGATCCTCTTGATCTATAACTTTTGCAGGAATATCTTAACTAGTGCCATTGGTAGAAACCACATGGTCAATATTTACTTGAGATGTGCTGGATGACATTGAAGGACGTGAAGCAATGTGTTTGGGTCTCTTGGAATAGATCATACGGAGCCCGTTTTTGGGATCCTCGGTAGCAGGAGAAACTTTGGTGGAGGAGGCAAGTATACCTTAGTATTGGACTTCGAACTTGTTAACCCAGACCCGTGGGAGAGAAAGTTATCATACCTAATGAGCGTGACATCGGCACTTACATAGTACTTTGTATGTGTAGGGTCATAACATATGTACCCTTTTTGGATGCTTGAGTATCCCACAAAGACACTTTTGGATAAAAAACAAAGACACACTTAATGGTTTGAGAGCCAATTTGTTCCATTTAGGAGTCAAGTCCATAAGCCGCACACTCGAAGACACAAAATGAAACATGTAATAAGTCTCTCTCTGGAAAAAGTATGGTAAAGGGATCTTGTTTGTGTAAAGTCGATGGGGTATCCTGTTTATTGAATAACAAGCAGTGAAGGTATCATCTCTTCGATATGAATGAGGATATTGGTCTCAAAAAATGAGTAAGAATATGACTATTAATCAGTGACAACATCAAGAATATTCCAGATTCTGTTGGGTATCAGGATAGGAGGTTTGATGCGTAATATTGCAGGACTGGAAAAACTTGCCAAGAGATGTAGTACAAAATTCTATTGTATTATCACATCTCTCAAACTTCACATGGGCGGAGAACAAATTCCTTGTTATAATTGTAAACTTTTTTTTATCACCCACTTTTTATTTATTCCTATTAATAAAAACTCACAAAACATGAGAAAATTCATCTCTAACATCAAGATATTTTTGTCAGGCCCAAAGCATTAAATTGATGCAGCTCAAAAGAACTTCTATTTTCCTTAGTCGTCTAGGGAAACTAGCAGAATGATCTTTCTCTCATTGAAATGCCTTTAATTGGAATACATATTGGGGGGAAATATGTGGAAGGACTATGGAAAGTCTCTGGAGTGGGAGGTGATTAAAAGCAAAGATGCTACAATAAAGAAAATGGAGGACCTTTATGAGTATTAACACAGCCGTCGTATAGGATCGGTTCCAACCTGCTTACAGCCACATCCAATCACAATGTTTGTAAGTATGTCTTGAAATACAACTATATAAGAGAAACAACATGAAAAATGATGCACAGATTAGGCTCCTCAATTACCAATAGATGATAATCAATGGAAAATCAGGAGCATTAAAAACGTGCATCAAAAACATGGTAGGGGATAGTTGAACCTCTTCTCTGACTCGTAATAGGGGAATGATATCCGTCTGCAAGCACGTACGATTGTCCAATAGGCCCCTTTTATTTATGATTTCCGCATTAGTGTCATGAGGCTTTCGAATCCACATTGGTGATTAGAGGTCCCCAAATCAACAATCCAATTTGTAATGTCAGTTATCGAACCTCTTGTAAAGCAACTTCTATGCCCGACTGATCAACTATAACTGCAAAAGTGGAGAAAGTTGGAGCAAGCGTGGACGATGAAGTAGAGAAAAATGTAATTGATCTTTCTCATCTGTGAAATCAATGTCTCTATCTTTTGATAAGATATTACATACTGAGGCCTCATGTTGTTTGGTTAGATGCGCTTAAGCAGGTTGCCATACTTCTCCTAGCACAATTCTCCAGTTTGATTGATCTGTTAATAGTAAGTACATTGTGGTTCGTTACCTTGACAACTTTGATGACTGCATTTACCCCCACATACCCTAGAGGCTAATTGCCCCTCCCCCCATTCTTGGCTTGATGAGAATACATGGTAGTTAAGGTGTCTTACATCATCTTAGTGGTGGGTTGTTGCTTAACATTTGTTGTGATACCCGAGCTAGTGTGCTTGTTAACCATACCAGGCATACCATGACACAAGCGTTGTCTTGCTTCCACAAAACATTGGTCCTATTTTATTCATTGCTTCGGGTTTTTAATGGTTCTCCAAGGTGCTCATAATTTGCATAGCCCATAAATAATAAATTGTCTCCTCCTTTTTAACAATTGGGTTAAGATTCACAGAGCCAATTGTATGGAAGATATCATCCTTGCTAACCCCCATAATTTATAAAAGAAACGAGCTTGGGAAATGATAAACAAGAAACATGGTCAAGCAAAAGGTCTACTCAAACATGTGAGGATTTATGGGTGTAGACCAAGCACCAAAACAACCGTATATACTTATAGATGTTTGGGAATTCTTTAAGAATAGCTTAATGATCAATGCTAAAAAAATGTTGGTTTTTAAGTCTCATTAGCAATATTCCAGAAAAATAAAAAAATTTAAACAACAATGGATTAACGATCAGATCATACAGATGGAAAGAAGGCATTGAGATGTATAGGGAAAAGAACACCCGGACTCAAATGGGTCCTTGGAGCTTCACACAGTTGTTTGGCTACTGGCGACAACACATGTAGTCAGTTGAGGACGTCGACTAATTGGCTGGATGGGTTGATGTTCAAGGCTGTAGGATGTGGCTTTGTGTGAGGTTGTTTCCTATGTTGATGGCAGTATTGATGATTGAGGTCACTGCAGAGGGGTGTAGGGCTTGGTTAAGAAGCAACATAGAATCCGACCTAGGAGTTTTACTCTGATACCATCCAAAAATTATTGGAGAGCATGTATTGAACCATTTATTACGAACCCTTGCCCTATATATATGAGTAAACTAGGGTCAGACAGATGACATTGTGAATAAAAGTACCAAACTACCCTCGAGGGTTTACAAGTACTGTTAGAAAATAGGAATGCTGAAGCGTATCAGAGTAAAAGATAAAGAAAATGAAGAACATAGGGATTTTACGTGGAACCCTACTCCCTAAGGAGTGGGATGAAACCACGGGAGAATGCCTCAAAGGGCTGATAGTCTTGCTTTTCTCATCTGAATACAATGGGTGTGGGGGTCTATATATAGCCCCCCCCTGAGTCTCCACATCAGAGATAAATGCATAAATCTTCAAGAATCGAATCCACTCTGATACAATGTCGAAAACGAGAATGCAGAAGCGTATTGGAGATAAATGCATGTAGACAAGGAAGAATGCTAGATATTACGTGGAACCTTACTCCATAAGGAGCGAGATGAAATCACATGAGAAGGTATCTCTAGGGTCAGGTATTCTATTTTACTTTGTCTCATTTGTTATAGGTGGTGGTGTGGGGCTTTTTATATTGCTCCACCAGAATGATAGAATCTGACTCACAGTAGATGTGGGACTAAACCGGTGGATGTGATACCAATTATCCATCTCTAATATGTCACATACTCTAATAGTGGCTTGCCTAGAACGTGGTGTTTTTTTTTGCAGAGGTTCTGCATTGAGATTGTGGGTGGCGACTCATACCAAGGTTTTCTTTGAAACGGTGATCATTTTTTGGGTAATCACCTTTTTTCCCTTAAAAAGGTTATGGAGTTTTTTTTGTCACGCGGTTACAAATATTATGGCTCTATGGTGGTTTGGAATATTAGCAAGGAGTTAAAACTGCCTGGTGGTGCGGTGCTGTCATTGCCTTGGAAATTGCTAGCGAACATTTTATCGTTTACGTGATCTTGTATGTTTTACTTTTATTCAATATTTTGTCTTGCGTGATTCTTTTGGATTTTGATTTTTTTTTAATTTAAAAACAACTGTCCACCAATAGTTGTTCCTTGAGTTACTTGGGTTTGTCAATTTGCTCCCAGGTCGGATCTCTTTTCTCTTCTGGCACACCAACTACAAACTGCAGATACACTCACATCTCATAGGATTTTCATGGTTCTATATCGCATTCTGAAAGAGTTATCAAGTAAACGGCTTAGCTCTGATCAGAAAGCTTTTGCAGAGGTGCCTCCCTTCACCAGTCGTTTTGTATCACTATTTTAATATTCGAACTTGTCAACTGTATTAATTTCCGTATAAGCTACCTTGCCATTGTGTAACTGTCATGCTACATCATTTGTAGAAGGTCAAGCTTGGCAACAAATGGCTTGTTTGTTTTGCTGCCCATTTTTAAAAAAATCATCTTGCTATTTGAATTTATTGATTGATGGCAATTAACTGGTAATTATTTGATCTGGTTCATTAATTAGACATGCTAATTCCTCTGGTCTCCTGTCCTATTTTTTTGTCTTATCTGGATAGTCAGTTATGGAATTTATTGCTTCTTACATTTCGAGGAAACCTCATTGCTTCTGGGTTCATCAAATAAGCCTCATCTCTGTCATGTCCTCACAAGCTATTGAGGATTCTTTTGGAGCTATGGAGTTTTTTGGGTTGCGTAGACTATGTGATCAGGCTTGTTAAGAATGCACTTCACGAATGTCACCTGCCCGTTTTGTTAGGAGGAGCTGAATGGAATTGAGCACTTGTTTTTCTCTCACCGATCTGCTTAGGAGGCTGGGGGGGTTAGCTTTGATATGGTGGTACATTGTGGATGGAGAGATTTTTAAGGAGCTTTGGCTCATTCTAGGAGGGACAGAAAATTCCTTTACATTTTTATAGGCACATTGGCTCAACATATTTATTTGATTTTGTAATTAACTGTTCTATGTCGAGAATGTTGTACTCGTACAAACCTTGTTTATAATTATGTAATTATTTTGATTACAAAGCTCCTCAAGGATAGCAACAACCTCTTGCTCGACCAAGTACCAAATTATCGAAAAAAGATCTAGAAACCATCCAAACTGGGAGAACTGTCATCCTTGTCATCCTTTACTGGCAAAAAAACCTATCATCATTTAAGCAAAACACCACCAAAAGATTCTTCTTAGCGAGGAAATGACTCACCTGCTCGGAACCTTCCATTTCATTCAACCACGACTCATCTATACCAACCCACCTTGCACCGTCGTAAACCCTCTTAGTCTTACTTAGCTCACAAAAGTGACCAACAATATCAGCCCTAATGATATATCATCCTCCACCACCTCTCTACCCACCTCAATTGAGTAAATCATACTCCGTCTTCTTCTTCCACTGGTCAAGCACAAAAAAAAATAGATGTTAGGCACCCCCTCTGTTAGCTACATCTGCCTCGATTGCTGCTGTTGCTCCATCTCCCTCTTCTTATCCTTCGTAAGCATAACTGGGTGATACTCATTCCTAGTCGTCTTCTCCTCCAACAATTTTATGGAGTCTTTAAGAGTATTGAGGTGAACTAACTCCCACGCTCACAACCTTCTCCCAGCTCGTCAAGTCCGCACCTTGTGCTTGAACTGAGACAACATTTACACAAAGAGTTAACTTTACCACCCGCATCGTGGATTGTAGAGGCTGATCGAATCACAGAAGCTCATGCCAACAATAAGAAACACACTTCCTGATGCCATCCTCAAGAGATAAGAGCTCCAAGTCAGATAGGCTACCGTTATGACATCCCTCGCCAGTATTCCAACCTATCATCGTGGGATCAGAACGCGATCACGATTATGAAAGCACCAAAGCTAAGGAGAAAGACTCCAGTAGCCTAATTGAGCCAAGGAAGTAGTCTTGCAGAGATCGCGACGATGAGCTTTTCCTGGTGTAGTGGGAATTCGCAAAATTACAAACCTTTAGATCTACGTTCCCCACAAGCTCAACAAATAAAGGGGAACCAAAATGATAGGATCCACCCCCTCGGGGATGGTCAACAACAAAAAGGATGACATTGAAGTTACAATCCACTAACACGAAAGATTTAGAGAGCGGGCACGCTTCAACCATGGCTCATCCAAAAGATTGGACAACTTGAACCCTCGAATGGATCACAACCACAGAGAACACGAAACTTACGCTGTGTGGCCATCATATTATGCTAACTATTCTTCATCCTTTTATATTGAAGCTGCACTAACAACGAATGGGTAGCCTCAACTTAGTCAATTGGCTTCAAAAGGTCACTGTTCCATTCTAATACATTACCCTTAACCACCCCAACCGATTGATCATCTGGAACTCAGAGTCGGAAGCCAACCATCCACCTCCAACAGAAAGCATTCTATCTCTTCAACTTTGCCTCTCGCAAGCATATCACATCTGTCGCCGTTCACCAAGAAAAGTTCCCACCACCGTTCTTTTGTTTGGCTACCTCTCCTTGAACATTCTCGGAGACAAACCTCTTCCCACAGCCAAGGGGACCATCCCCGCCAACACAACCTCCACAGGTCTCGCAACCTGGTCCTGAAGGGGCTCTTCCTTGAACCCTCCACCAAGAGAGTCCCTATCCCCATCCTTCAGGATCCCTGCTATTTGAGGCCACCTCCATCCGACGCCTCTTCCATCAAAGCACCTCCAAGGTCTTCTGCTACCAAGCCTCCATTGACCCCCACCACTGAACCCCTTATTAGGACCATGACGTAGCATCCTTTGCCCTTCTTGGGCATAGACCCCCGCTTACCTCGCTTCACGACTCACATTCACTCCACATCTTGATGGCCTATCGGCCCCACCCCTAGTGCCAAAAACAAAATCGACCTCCGTCTGTCCTTCTCTTGCGTGTTCAACTCCCGAGGTAGAAATATTGCAACCTTTCGACTTCTCCACTGTTCGCTCCACTGCTCTAGGTCACTCCACCTTAGCATCTATTGCCATCTCCGCCAACACCGCCGACCGAGAGGCGTCTAAAGAGCAGTCACTTCTAGCAAAAAACAATGTGTTGCACCTGAAGCTTCATGCACGATGGAACCACTCTAACTTGGCCCTTTAACTCTGCTACACCATCGAACAACTCTCGTGGTCAGAGATGATCCCACACCACTGCTATGACCTTCCCTAGCGTGAAACATCTACAATATATGAAGAGACTTTTCACTGACATAGACCTTGATGAATACATAGATCCCCTCCATCACAAAGGAGAGACCCGCCTCCTTAAGGTGTCTACTGACTAATCCTTAGTGTGCTCTCAAGCACCTCATGAAGTTCAACAATAGACAAACCCTGTAGATACATTCTTGGGCCACAGTTTGCTGTAGAAATACCCTCCACATCTAGCATGTTCTATTCCTTTTTTGTTGCGCAAAAGGATGTTGTGCGTTAGGTGGAGGATCTACGACCTATTGCTCTATCCAATGCGGTTTATCTTATAATGACAAATGTCCTTGCGAATATGCTACATATGGTGCTGAGCTCCATCATCTCTCCTATGCAGATGTATTTCATTCCTTAAACACATGATGGATGGGGTGGGGATGATTTCTGAAATTATTGCTGATTGGTGCCGAAGGAAAATGAAGGCAATGTTTTGGAAGGTTGATTTCTCCAAAATACGTGATTGTATGGATTGACGATCCATGCCATGGATTCCCTGATATTTGGATTGACGGGATGAAGATGTTTATCAAGCCAACTTCCTAATCAGTGCTGGTGAATGACGTGCATGTGGGGGGATTCTTTCAGCCATGGAGAGGGATTCAATAGTGGTATCAGTTGGCTCCATCACTCTTTTTCTTTATGGCTGATACACTTCTCAAAATGATTTCCTGTGTAGTTGCTGTGGAGTTCTGCAGTGGCTTTAAGGGTGTGGACACCTCTATGCCTTTTCTTTAGTATGCTGATAATATCATCCTCTTTGTTGAAGGGGATGCTATGACGACGAAAGGTGTCTTTATGGTCGTGGATTTACTTGGTATGGTCTCTAGTTTGTGGGCTAATGACAATATTCTATGTTTGTTCCTTTCGTGATCGAGGAGGCAAAAATTGAGGCATGTATGGGTGGCCCGTAGGACTCAGAATGGGGCCACTTCCTAATTCCTATAATCTACCTGGGTCTTCCCTTGGTGTCTGTATGGCTTCTAGAGGTGCAAAGGGTTGGATACAGATATAGATATTTGTGTTACTATATTCTTATCTGTTTTAAAATCCGGATACTGGAAGAGATACATTGCATATGTTGAAAAATCACAAATCATATCCTTAATTATGGATATGGAAATAGATAATCGTATAATTCAGATATAGATATTTAACAAATGGATAGGACATTCAGAGTAATCTAATATGGTCCTATTTAGCAAATACCTCAAAAAGAATCTTCTCTTTTTTTAAACTAATTTTTATCACATTTTAGAAAAATTCTCTGCTGGATGAGAACTTGTCAACGGTGATTCAAAAGAAAGCAATTCTCAAAAAAATGTTTTGAATTTAACTAGGCAGGCGGAAAAGCCTATCATACAATAGGTGGCGGATGGGAAAAGTATGCTTTTTGGGCTTATAATCTTCTAGTCCTATAAGCTAAATATTTAGAGAAATTCTATATCCAAAACCGCCTCAAAATTCAACTAGATAATACTAACAGACCTCATCCAGTACACAGAGCCAAGGTTCAAAGCCGCTACGGTTAGACATCACCTATTTCGTTCAACAGTCGAGCGGCCCTTGTATGCTTTCCAGGGAATATACATTGAAGATAGGAGCACTCCTGGTTAGTCAGTCATGATCAGGCCCCATCTATTATGTTGCTCTCCCCCTCCAGATTTCTCAGTGAAGAAGACTAGGAAATAATGTGAAACAAGACTTGCCTTTAAGGGAAATGTCTTTATAAAGATGGAATTAATTGCTATTTAGATCAATAGTACATAAACTACGAACAAAAAAAGGAAATAAAGCAATATGCTAAATTAAATTACTTGTTTAATAAATATTTAAATGCATTTTAAAATGACTTCATATGCAATATGTTGTAGTACTATAACTTATTTAGAGATATATCTATACAGATACCAGTGTATGTATATATAATACACACACATTGATTCAACAAGACAGAAATCTATATTCGTATATGCTAAAAAGTGTAACCATACCCTCTCTATCCTCAAAAAAATAAAAACGATGTTCGTATCTATATCTGCGTCTGCAAGCAGAAATAACTCGCATTCTTGCCTGTTTCATATCCGCCAAAATAAAAAAAATTCGTATCTATATCTGTATTCGTAAGCAAAAATTACACATGTCCTTATCCGTATTCGTATTCGTAAAATTATCCATACCTGCTTAAAAACGAATATGAGGGTAGACAACTACACACACACACATATATATATATATGTATTGGTTGCATCCCTAACGATTGTAATAGTGCGAATTGTTGCTGATGATTTAGAAGATGAAGTAGAAGCCTGAGGGGTGGCAAGCATCTTGCTTATCATTGAGGGAGTCTTGTGCTTTTGAAGGCAATGCCCTAAGCTATTCCAGTGTTTTTTGTCCTCTCGATTGGTTCCTACTAGTGGTAAGTGGTGTATAGAGAGCTTGGTGCTTATGTCTTTTTGGGCGAGCATCGTCGAGGTTCAAGGAGTGCCTCTTGTAACGAGAAGACAAGGATGTTGACAAAGAATGATGGAGGCCTCGTGGTAAGGGGCTCGAAGGGGATGCACATGGCTTTATTGGCCAAGTAAGACTCCCTGATCCGAGATGGTGGTTCAAACATGATAGTGGGATGCGCGACATCTATTCTGTGTTGGTAGACTTATCTTAATTGCGAATACGGTTAGCAAAACCGTTCAATTCGATAAAGTGGAAAGGAAAGATCCTCGGCACTTCAGAAAAAGAAGATGCGGACGACGATCTCAATAATAATGGGCTGAAGCATATGGAAACAAGGCAAAGGAAAGAAGGCTACCCTATCCAAATTTTCTTAGCTAGAAGGAGGTCCAACTGAATTTTAGCATGGTATGGGGCAAGCAAGCTGAATTTTAACAACTCAACATCGTTTGTTAGTCTTGGATGTACAAATGAAAAGGTTGGTAAAGAAAAGGAGGGTTTCTAAGATAACTAGAACTAGATGGTGGAATCCTCCACTGAAGCAAGCAAGCTTCAAGGAGAAGGTTTGAGAAGACTTATCTTGGGATTCTAGCGGTTGTGCAAACGAGATGTGGGAGGCAGTAGCATCTTGTATCCGAAAGATAGCTAAAGAGATGCTAGGCGAGTCAAAGGGAGGAGCTCCATGTCAAAGGGAGGCTTGGTGGTGGAGTGAAGGGGTGCAAGAGAAGCTAAAAATAAAAAGAGCTTGCTTTAAAGCTATGTCTAAGGATAGAACAGAAGAAACTGTCACAAACTACAAAATAGCGAAGAAGGAAGCAAAGAAGGCCGTAAGCGAAGCTAAGTCAAAAGCTTATGAAGTTTTGTATAAAAATCTCGACTCTAAGGAGGGACAAAAGGATATATTCAGGTTGGCCAAAGCAAGAGAAAGAAAAACCAAAGACCTTTCTCAAGTGAGATGCATTAAGGACGAGGAAGGTCATGCGCTTGTTACTCATAAGGATATAAAAACTAGATGGGAGCAGTACTTCCATAAACTTTTCATTGGAGAAGGAAATAAAGATATCACTTTGGGTGATCTAGCTTGTAGTGAAAGTTACTTGAATCGTGCATGCTATAGACAGATACAAAGAAAGGAAATAGAAGAGGCTTTGAAGGTTATGAGACCTGGAAAAGGTGTAGGACCGGATGACATCCCTGTAGAAGTATGGAGAGTTTTAGGTGAGCGTGGTTTGACTTGGCTTACGAATCTATTCAATGCTATTTGGTGAAGCAAGAAAATGCCTGAAGATTGGAGGAGGAGTATCGTGGTGCCTCTTTATAAGAATAAAGGAGACATTCAAAATTGTTCAAATTATAGAGGTATCAAGCTGATGTGTCACACTATGAAAATTTGGGAACGTGTGATCGAAAGAAGGTTGAGGCAAATTTCTAATGTAAAAGAAAACCAATTCGGATTCATGCCAGGCCGCTCAACGATTGAAGCCATCCATTTGCTGAGGAGAACAATGGAGATTTATAGAGCTAAAAGGAAGAACCACCACATGATCTTTATTGATTTGGAGAAGGCTTATGATTCTGTCCCACGAGAGATATTGTGGAGGGTGTTGGAGAAGAGACAAATACCTGTCCTATACATTAACCTCATAAGGGTCATGTATGATAGGGCTTTATCTTGTGTAAGGACCCCGTCTGGGAAGAGTGGATATTTTGACATCAACATTGGTTTACATCAAGGTTTTGCTTTGAGTCCATTTCTTTTTACTTTGATTATGGACGAGTTGACCAGTCACATTCAGGATGAGTTACCTTGGTGTATGTTATTTGCTGATGATATTGTGTTAATTGACGAGACTAGAGACGGAGTAAATGAAAAGCTCGAGGTCTGAAAACATGAGTTGGAGACTAAAGGATTTCGTATAAGTAGGGCTAAGACGGAATATATGGAAGCAATGGTGAAGGAATCGAGGGTGAACGGAGGTGAAGATTGGTGACGATAACATTCAGAAGAGAGAGATCGCGATGCTAGGGCGAACGGGGGTGCGTCGCACTCCCCTCCTCCATCGCGACGCGGGTTTGCGCTGCGAGTCTTCCTTCGCGCAACGAGGGTTCGGGCGGCGCGGGTCTTCAATCGGGCGGCGCGGTGCTTCCTTCGCTCAGCGGGGCGATTTAGGGAAGCTCGATTCTTCCTTCGGGGCTTCCTTCCCTCAGCGCGGTTCCGCCTTCGCCGTTGGCGGCCTGGGGCATCGCGACTCCTCCATTGGGCGGCACGTCTCCTCCTTCGGGAGGCGGGATTCCCCTCTGGGCTCGCACAGGGGGGTTGGGTCTGGGGGCTGCTCCGATCTGTTTCAGGACGCCAGCGAGGGGGATGGGGCGAAGGGCTTCTTCGCTCCTGCTACTGACGTGGGGTTCCCCGATCTGCTGCAGGATGGCTGTAGGCGTGTGCGCTGGTGGCGTCGTACGAGCTGGGAGGTGGGGCCTTTCTGTGGTGACGCGTGTGTGGTCCCGGCTGCGTTCGGAGCTTCCGGGCCTGGCTGCCAGGTGCGTGGTTGGGAGCAGGGGTTGGAGGGAAGGTCGGGTGGAATGTTTCCGAACAAGGGCGACAGCGAGGGCCGTGATGCGTCCCAGGGCTGGCAGTTGGTGGTGGGGCGTCGCAGGGGGAGGTTTGATGCTTCTGGGAGTAGGCGTGGGCCGCCGAAGGTCTCCCCCTTCGGTCGCGGCTGTTTTCAGTGCGGTGGGCTGGATCATTGGGTGCTGGCCTGTCGGGAGCCGATGCGTTGCTTCTCTTGCCGGGGTTTCGATCATTCTCGAAGGTGCTTCCCGAAGGCGCTTGTGGGTGCAGATGTGTTGGTTGCAGAGGGTGGGGGAGAGGGGACATTGTTTTTGGCGACTTCGGACGTGGGCCTCGTCTCAGAGGCTTTCTTTAAGGGCGATGTGGCTCGGCTATCTCCTTGGAGGGCGGTGGCGAGGGGCCTCCGCGAATGGGAGAGCAGGAGGTTATTGCATGGGTCGGTGTCTGGGGGTTTGCAGTTGAGGTGGCGTAGGCCGAGAGACTGTGATGTTGTCGTGTAGCCGGGAAGCGTGGAGAGGGTCGTTGTCAGGGGGCTTCCGATGGGGATGAGGACGAGGAAGCGCATCTCTGAGTTGCTGCATGGCGTTCTCGTGGTTGTCTCGGTCGAGAGTTCACGGTGTCAACCCGGGCAACCTTTGGAGGTGTTCCTTCGGGTGAGGCCGGTTGGTGTCGAGAAGTTGGGGTGGTGGGAGGTTCGGCTGGCTGGTAAGCAGCTTCTTCTTGAGCTGGTGGCTGCAGATGTGTGGATGGTTATTCAGGCTGCTAGGCGCCGCAAGAACGAGGTCCCGGTGGCCGAGGTTGCGGTGGTGGGTGGTAAGGTGGAGCAGCGATCTGAGGCGTTGGTGGGGGCTCGGCAAGAGGAGGGGCGGCTTTCGGAGGAGGGGCGGCCTTCGGTGGGGGGGCGGCTTCCGAGCGCGGCCCGCGCCCCGGGGGAGGGTCTTCGGTTCGGTTCCATTTCGGCGGTGGATTTTCCGGGGTTGGCGGCTGTTTCTTTGCCTTGGTTTGTGGCATCTTCGCCAAGGTCTGCTGGCGAAGGGGAGGGTCCGGAGGGGATGGGGCTCGGTCAGCATCGGTTGCTTGTCAGGTGGAGGAGGTTGAGGAAGGGGTTTTGGCCCGAGATGTGGAGGGGGTGGCTGGTGTGGTTGGGGTGGTTGGTTCGCCTGGGGGTGCGGTGGGTGGGGAGGTTCCAGCTGGGGGTGGGGCTGCTCTGGTTGGGGGGGAGCAGGAGGGAGGATCTTTGCAGCCTTTGGGTGGGGAGTTGCCGCGACATTTTGGTGGGGCGTATGAAAGGGGGAGAGGGGAGCGGAGGAGGGCTGAGAAGGAGGCGAGGGCAGCTCTAAGGGCATCTCTGACATCGGGGGCAGAGGCTGAGGTTGTCACCGTGAGGGCGGCAAGCCCGTTGGTGGTGCGGAACCGGTTTGCGGCTCTTGACAGGGACACGACACGACGCTTGGGGGTTATTCCACCAAGGAAGAGGGAAGCTTTGGTCGCCAGATGAAGCTGCTATCTTTGAATATGAGGGGCCTGGGTCGGCCTGAAAAGAGGCTCGGGGTGCAGAATCTGCTGAGAGAGGCAGGTGCGGTTTTTTTCTTGCTTCAGGAGACTAAGTTTCAGACTTTGGATGACCAGTTGCGGCGGGAGATGAGTAGGGGGGGCTTTTCTCGTTGGCGGACAAGGGGGCTGCTGGGGCTTCAGGGGGGTTGCTCTCCGGTTGGCGAGCTGATTCCTTCGACTTGTTGGGGATGTCCGCCTCCCAGTTCACTTTGTCTGTTCGGCTGCGGCGGAGGTCGGATGGGATCTGTCTGTGCGTTACTAATGTCTATGGCCCGTGTCGGCGACAGGATGGTAACTTGGCTGGGGATCTGGAGAGTGCGGGGCCTGAGACTGGCGGCGATATTTGGATCATCTGTGGCGACTTCAATGTCACGTTGCTACCGGACGACAGGCCGGGAGGGAGCGGAGGCTCTGATCCTGGTTCAACAGATTTGAGACAGGTGGTTCGGTCTCTGGGATTGTCTGTGGTGGATGCAGTTGGGTGCAAGTACACTTGGAGGAACGTGAGGGCAAGGTCCGGACTCGACAGGTTCCTGATGTCGGTTGAGGCAGGGGAGGTCTTCCCTTTGGCGAGGGCTTGGGCTCTTCCGAGGACTATATCAGATCACACTCTTGTTCTTTGGTTTTCTGGTTAGGAGCGCTTGGCTCGGTTCTCTTTTCGATTTGAGAAGAAGTGACTGTTGGAGGATGGTTTCCGGGACATGGTGCACGAGCATTGGCAGAGTGTGGCGGTGGCGGGCTCGGCAGTGTCGCGGTTTGCGGCCAAGCTCGAGTCTCTGAGGCGGTTGCTGTTGAGTTATGGGAAGGATGTCGCCTGGAGGCGACGGGCCATCAGGGCTGAGGCAGAGGCCGGGATCAGCATGTTAGACGGGCTTGATGATGATCGGGGCCTGTCCCCGGAGGAGATGGAGGAGAGGGCAGCTTGGCTAGAGACCGTGCTTCGGGAGGACAGAAAAGAGGAGGTTCATTGGCGGCAGAGGGCCAGGCAAAAGTGGCTAAGGGAAGGGGACGCCAACACGCGGTTCTTCCATTCCGTGGCTTCCGGGAGGAGGAGAAGGGGCTTCTCGCATGAGATGGAGGTAGGGGGCCAAAGAGTTTCCGACGAAAGGGAGATTGGGATCGCCTTGCGGGGTCATTTTGTTAGTGCCTCGAGGAGGGTGCTGGTGGATGATGGCTGGGGTTGGTCGGGTCGGGGGGTGAGGCCCTTGAGTGGTGCCCAGGCTGATTCGTTAGTGGCTGAATTCACGGAGGTTGAGGTGCGCAAGGCGGTTTGGGAGCTGAATGCGGACGGGGCTCCGGGTCCGGATGGCTTCTCCATTTCATTCTACAGGGAGTTCTGGGATTTGCTGAAGGGGGCCATCTTGGAGGTTCTGACTGAGTTCAGGGGGGGCAACATGGGCTTTGAGAAAGTTAACAGGGCTTTGATTTTTTTGCTGCCGAAGAAAGATACCCCAGCGGGGGTGGAGGACTATAGGCCGATATCTATCTCCAATGGCATTTATCTTATTGTCGCCAAGGTATTGACGAGCAGACTTAGAGGGGTCCCGTCCTCTGTGATTTTGCCGGCCTAATCCGCCTTTATTCCGGGTAGGTCTATGGCGGATGGAATCGTGACCGCTTCGGAGATTTGTCGTGAGTGGAAGAGGTCTCAGAAAAAAAGGGGCAGTTTGGAAGATTGACTACGCCAAGGCTTATGACTGTGTCAGTTGGAGGTTCCTGTGGTTAGCTATGCAGAAAAGGGGTTTCCCGGAAGATTGGATTGCTTGGGTTAAGAGATGTGTCACCACTAGCTCATGCTTGGTGCTGGTAAATGGGAGGCCCGAGGGAGGATGGTTCCAACCGCAGAGGGGGGTGTGTCAGGGCTACCTCCTTGCTCCCCTTCTTTTTGTGTTGGTTGCAGATTGTCTTGCGGTTTTGTTTGAGCGGGCAGTGGAAGAAAACTGGTGCGAAGGCTTTCGAATGGGGGACATCTCGGTTCCGGTGTTGCAATATGCGGATGACACGCTGGTTTTCCTGGGAGGGACGGAGGAGCAGAACCGCAATGCAGCTGTGCTGGTGGATGTTTTTGGGTGCCTCTCTGGGTTGCAGATTAACAGACAGAAGTCGGTCCTTGTTCCAATGGGTTTGGGTGGCGAGGAGATTGTCAGGCTGGCGGAGTGGACAGGTTGCCCCTTGGGGAGGCTGCCGATAACCTATCTGGGTTTGCCTCTGGTGGAGGGCAGGCTGAGGAAGTCCGATTGGGATTGTGTGCTGCGCAGAATGGAGGAGCGGTTAGAAGGTTGGAAGGCTGTCACTCTGTCCAAGGGTGGGAAGCTTACATTGTTGAAGCACATTCTTTCGGCCATCCCGATTTTTTTCTTTTCGACGAGATTAATGCCTGTTGGTGTTAGAAGGAGGATTGAGACCTTGATGAGATCCTTTTTCTGGTCTGATGGAAGGCAGGCAAAGAGGGGATTACACCTGGTGGCTTGGAAGGACCTGGCTGTTCCTATTGCATAGGGGGGCCTTGGCGTTAGGGACGCGGAATCTATGAACAAAGCTCTCTTGGCCAAGTGGGTGGTGCGCATTTGGGGTTCGTTCGATTCGCAGGTCTTGCAGTTGTTTAGAAAAATTTATGGTGTTACTGGGGAGTTGGTAGCTGAGAGGAAGCGGCATAAGTCTTCCTTGTGGAGTGGGATCCGTGCCGTGCTTCCGGTGTTTCGGCCGCTTCTTAGGCCGGTTTTGAGGGATGGGCTCCGTTTCCGGTTTTGGCTGGATGATTGGACGGGGGTTGGGGCACTAGCCTCCCGCTTCCCTCGGTTATTGCCGTTGGTCATTGATAGGGGAGCGCGGGTGGCGGAGGTTGTCGAGGCTGGGTTGTGGGCACCGAGGTTCCTTACGGATCTCTCGGATCAGAGGTTGGAGGAGTTTTTGAGGATGATGTCTGAGATTCCCCCTGCCGGGGAGCTGTCGGGGGACCCAGACCGTTTTGAGTGGACTGATGATAGGTTCTCGGTGAAGGCGACCTATCGAAAGGTTTCTGCGGCTTTGGTGGAGCGGGATGAAGACCTGTGTGCTGACGTGAAGATGATTTGGGCAGCTAAGATTCCTACGCGGGTGAAGGTCTTTCTTTGGTGTATGAGGAGAGGTCGTATTTGTGACAAAGTGAGAAGAGGCAGACTGCTGGGTGGGACGGATCTAAAGTGTGACAGATGCGAGGACGAGTTGGAGGATGTGGACTTCATCTTCTTTGGTTGCAGGTCTTCCGTAGAGGTTTGGGAGTCTTTGGGGCTCACGTGGGTCCGGGCCTTTGATGCTGATCAGTTTTGGCGGTCGATTCGTCGGGTCGGACATGGGTCTTCCGATGATGTCCCCAAGCCTTTTGCCGCTCTGTGGGCTATTTGGCTTGGTAGGAATGATACACTCTTCAATGGGCAGCGGTTTTACTCTGAGAATGTTGTAGCCCACTGTAATGTTTTGTACAATTTCTGGGTGTCAAACTGATGTACACTTTTCTTTATTAATGAATGCTTTCGTGTGGTGACTCCCGCCTCGGGAGGGCTCCCCCGTATTTATGCTAAAAAAACATTCAGAAGAGAGATTCCTTTAGATATCTGGGATCTATTCTGCAACATGATGAGGAAATTGATGGAGATGTTACTAATAGAATAAATGCAGGCTGGCTAAAGTGGAGAGGAGCCTCTGCTGTTCTCTGTGATAAGAAAATTACATTAAAGATTAAAGGAAAGTTTTACAAAGCAGCCGTGAGACCTGCTATGCTTTATGGATCTGAATGTTGGCCTGTGAACCATAGATACGTGCAGAGAATGAATGTAGTAGAAATGAAAATGCTAAGGTGGATGTGTGGACACACACGTAAAGATCGAATTCGGAATGATGCAATTAGAATGAAAGTTGGCGTAGCGTCGATCGAAGATAAGATGCGAGAAAACCGCTTAAGATGGTTTGGACATTCGCAAAGAAGATCAGCTGATGCACCAGTTAGGAGATGTGAGTGTTTGGAGGTTGAGTCGGCTAAGAGAGGGCGAGGACTGCCCAAGAAGTGTTGGAAAGAGACTATACGAGGGGATCTTAGTTTTTTGGATGTAAGCCCGGGTCGGCCCAAGATAGATATGAATGGAGGCGAAGAATCCATGTAGCCGACCCTACTTAATTGTGGGAAAAGGCTTTGTTGTTGTTGTATGGGGCCAAATAAAGAGAATTTGTGGAAGGGTTCTGAGTGTGAAATAGGGGGGAGGGGGCGACATTGGTCTAGAATTGGATGCATTGACGATCTGGTATAGTGCAAACTATCGCTCATGTCTCTCAAAATCCTATACTATACCTTGATAGTAGATCTAATTTGATAGTAAGTTGGTGATTTCACTCTGGTGTCTTTTGGGTTACCCAAGGAGGATGTGCTGGTGCTTGTTAACAATAATAATTAAATTGGTCAAGGAATCCTCTTATTAGCAGAGCGACTGTGAGGTGAATGAAATGATGCTATTAAAATTTCTCAGAATATAACTGTACTAGGTGACTCAGCCATGGCCTATCCCAAGACGGGGTAAATTGAGGGGGATTGCGCTTTAGGTTGCCGATAATCGACATAAGAGAGATAAATTCCTAAATAGTGCTCTTTTTAAGAACTCTATTTAACAATTTGGATCTTTTCAACATGGATTTAAGCAAACATTTAGATTTTGTTGGGGTATTCCCTACTAGCAAACATTGCTTGGAAGAAATGAAGCTCTCTTTGCTCGACAGAGGTTTTACACCGAGAATATTCGTATATCGGCCTCACGCTTCCTTCACGATTGGTGTGCTGGGTAGGGTCTTCTATTTGTAATTGGGGGTATCTCCTCTTCGATACCACCCGTTTTTGTGTTTTTTGTTGGTTGCTGTATGCCTCTCCCTTGTAAGTATTTCTTTAACTCTTTTATTAATGCACCGGGGCGAGCACCTTTGAGTGCCTCCCCCTTTTTGAGCGTAAAAAAAAAAGCATTGCGTTGCATTGCACCAATGCAATGAGAAGTTGGCAAGAGCCTCTACATTGCTGCCCGGATGTAGTTAAAATTTACATGTATGACATTACAAACAAAATGGCAGTCAAGCTTTTTGTGCTTGGTCAGTTCATGAAACACAAGATTCGTAGCAATGCATGTAGCGGATTTGTTGTCACAATATAGAGGAATCGGAGTAGTGACAACAATAGCAAGTTCCTGTAGAAAAGTCAGTAGCCAAGTAATCTCATAGGTACGTTGAGCCACCGTCATGTATTCTACCTCTGCACTAGATCTGGAGAGAACAATTTGCGTCTTAATCCACCAAGTAACAAGATTTCCTCCAACCATCATAACCTATCCGGTAGTGGAACGACGTGGGTTCTCGTATGATGGGCGTATGCGAGTAAAAAAATTAGTGTGAAAGTGGTTGCAAAGTAAGTTGTGGATACGTAGTTGGATTATTGGCACTTTGACTGGCATATTGATGTAGATTGTCGATATGCTGGAAAGAAGGAGGATTCAGATACTATGTCTCCAAGAGACAAAATGGATTGGAGAGATCAAGAGAGATTGAGAAGATATGCTTTAAACTTTGGTATTCAAGTAAAGATAAGGGTAGAAATGGTATTGTAGTGGTTGCTCATAAGGATATCAAGGATTGTGTGGTTGAGGTGCAAAGATGTTATAATCGGATTATTTTGTTAAAATTTATGCTCGAAGAAGAAAGTTTGAATATCATCTTTGTTTATGCACCACAAATTGGTTAGATGAAAGCATTAAACAAGCTTTTTGGGAGGATTTGGATAAGATCATGCGAGGAATCCCATAAAGAGAGATGATTTGCCTAGGTGGAGATCTTAATGGATATGTGTGAAAGGATGCTTCAAGATATGCCTCCATTGGCTTCGAGGATAGAAATAAAGAGGGAAAGGTCATTCTGGATTTTATAACCGCTTATGATCTTTTCCTATCAAACACTCTCTTCACGAAGAGGGAAGAGCCTTTAATTACTTATAAGAGTGGCCCAACTAGAACACAAATAGATTACTTTGCATTGAGGGGAAGAGATCGCTTTTGTTGGAATGACTGCAAATTAATTTTAGGAGAGTTTGACAACCCAACTTCGTTTGTTAGTCATGGATATGCAAATAAAAGGACTGGTAAAGAAAGCAGGGTTTCCAATATCACTAGAACCAGATGGTGGGATCTTCAATTGAAGCAATCAAGCTTCTGGGAGAAGGTTTTAGAAAACTTAACTTGGGATTGTAATGGAAATGCAAACAAGATATGGGTGGTGGTAGCATCCTGTATCCAAAAGGTAGCCAAAGAGATGCTTGGCGAGTCAAAGAGAGGGGATCCAAGCCAAAAGGAGGCATGGTAGTGGAGTGAAGGGATGCAAGAGAAGCCCAAAATTAAAAGGGCATGCTTTAAAGGTATGTCTAAGGATAAAACAGATGGAACTGTCATAGCTACAAAATAACGAAGAAGGAAGCAAGAAAGGCTGTAAGAGAAGCTTCGCCAAAAGCTCATGAAGTTTTGTACAATAATCTCGATTCTAAGGAGGGCCAGACGGATATATTCAAGTTGGCTAAAGCTAGAGAAAAAAGACCAAAGACCTTTCTCAAGTGAGATGCATTAAGGATGAGGAAGGCCACATGCTTGTTACTCAGAAGGATATATAAACTAGATCGAAGTAATACTTTCATAAGCTTTTCGTTAGGGAAGGAAATAGAGAGATCACTTTGGGAGATCTAGCTAGCAGTGAAAGTTGCTTGAATCGTGCAAGCTATAAATAGATACAAAAGAAGGAAGTAGTTGAGGCTTTGAAGGTTATGAGATATGGGAAAGTTGTAGGACTTGATGACATTTCTATAGAAGTTTGGAGAGTTTTAAGTGAGCGTGGTTTGACATGGCTTACAAATTTATTCATTGTTATTTGACGAAACAAGAAAATGCTCGAAGATTGGAGGAAAATCATTGTGTTGCCTCTTCACAAGAACGAAGGAGATATTCAAAATTGTTTAAATTACAAAGGTATTAAGCTGATTAGTCACACTATGAAAATTTGGGATCGTGTGATCGAAAGAAGGTTGAGACAAGTTTCAAAAGTAAAAGGAAATCAATTTGGATTGATGCTAGGTCGCTCAACTGTTGACGACATCCACTTGTTGAGGAGAACAATGGAGATTTATAGAGTTTAAAGGAAGAATGTCTATACAATTTTTACTGATTTGAGAAGGCTTATAACTCTGTTCAACGAGAGATATTGTGGAGAGTTTTGGAGAAGAGATAAGTACCTGTCCTATACTTTAACCTCATAAAGGATATGTATGATAATGCTTTATTTTGTGTAAGGATACAATATGGGAAAACTGACTATTTTGACATCAATTTTGGTATGCATCAAAGTTTTGCTTTGAGTCCTTTCCTTTTTACATTGATTATGGATGAATTGACAAGTCACTTTTAGGATGAGATACCTTGGTTATGTTATTCACTGATGATATTGTGTTGATTAATGAGACTAGAGATGGAGTAAATGTGAAGCTTGAGGTTAGGAGACATGCATTGGAGTCTAAAGATTTTTGTATAAGTAGGGCTAAGACTGGATATATGGAGTGTACTTTTGATGTGTGCAATGGTGAAGGAATCGATGTGAAGATTGGTGATATCCTTTGAAAATCAAAGGAAAGTTTTACGAAGCAGCCGCGAGACTTGCTATGCTCTATGGATTTGAATTTTGGCCTATAAAGCATAAACGTGTACATAGAATGGCAACAACATAAATAAAAGTGCGAAGGTGGATGTTTAGACACACACACACACATACACGTAAAGATCGTATTCAGAGTGATGCAATCAGAAGGAAAGTTGGTGTAACTTCGATTGAGGATAAGATGTGAGAAAACCACTTAAGGTGGTTTGGCCATTTGCAAAGGAGGTCAATTGTTGCACCGATCAGGAGATGAAAGTTTTGGGATGTTGAGCCGGCCAAGAGAGGGTGAGGAAGGTCGAAGAAGTGTTGGAATGATACTATACAAAGGGATCTTAGTTTTTTGGATCTAAGTCTGAGATTGACCCAAGATAGATCTGAATAGAGGCAAAGAATTAATGTAGTCGACCCTGCTTATTGTGGGAAAAGGCTTTGTTGTTGTATAACTATAGTAGATGAATAGATAAAATGAGGCATTCATTTCATTGTAATTACGAGTCAATTTTTTGGATGGAGTGGTTATGGTGTCATATTGGAAGTGGAGTGGGGTTGCTGGATTTCTCTGGATGGTTGATTTTTCAAAGGCGTATGTTTGTATGAGATGGAGTTTCATCTGGGTATCGCTGGTCCAGATGGGTTTCCTGGACATCTGAATAGATTGGAAGAAGAGATGCATTACCAATTCATCGTGCTCGGTACTGGTTAATGGATAACAAGAGGTTGGGCTCTTTGGACCATAGTGTGTATGTGGGAGTGGGTGAAATTCTTGTTTTGGAAATGCATATTTTTCTGGGAATTCATTGAGAAATAGAACTTTTGGTGAGCTAGATTTCTTGTTTGACTTCTCAGTGATTGGAAGGAATTGATAAAAACTTTAACTCCCTACTATGTATCCGACCAGAAGAAAGCATTTCTGCGTAATCGTGGATGGAGATATAATATATATGGGGGAGTACAAAATGAAAGGTCGTTTATACGAAAGTGTTTCCATATAATGATTGGGTCGACTAGGTCTGGTCAGATCTCGTCATGGCTTCCAACTCCGGACTTCCACTTTCATTCAAGCTATGAGGCAAGCGAGCATTACCTTCCAACTAGTAAACCAGTTGGCTTCGTCCCCCTCTCTTTCTTGTCTTGCCTTCCTCACACCTTGCAACGAAACACTGACATTCCTCTTGTTGGTGTTCCCTCTGAGAACTTCTCGAGGTAGGTTAGGGGAGCAACCGATGCATGTAGGGCTGGCTATTGAGTCACGACTCGATGAGCCAGGCTCGGGCTCGGCTCGATAAGGGCTCGTGAGCTTGGCTCTCTATGCTATTGAGCCGAGCCCGAGCCAGATTTTTGGGCTCGATAGCTTATCGAGCCAAGCCCGAGCCGAGCCCTGGTCCGCTCGATAACTCAATATCGGGCTCGATAAGGAATATATATATTCTATTTGCGAAATTATAATGATTTTTAATTTTATTTGTTTTAGTTTTGCAACATTATTAATGGTGGATTATATGTTTATGTTGTTTATGTTACAACAATGTTGGGTGGATTATGTTGTAGACATGAATTTTCTATCTTTTATCTATGTTAATCTAGGCTATAGTTAGATATTTAGTATTTTTTTCTTTTTTATTAACAAGCAGAATGTTACAATATATATTAAAATTGAACTTTTATATACAACTCGGATGGTGGCTTTTTGGTAAGGTGGACGATCTTTAAAGAGGAAGTCTCAGGTTCGAGCCCAGGCAAAATGCTTTTTCACCAAAAAAACACCTATTTCCTTAAGACTTATCGAGCCCGAGCTGGCTCGATAAGGGCTCGAGCCCACCGAGCTCGAGCCCGAGCCAGCTCGGCTGGGCTCGATCGAGCCTGAGCCCGAGCTGGAGCCTAGTTGGGCTTATCGAGCCCGAGCCCAGCCCTGGCTCGGCTCGTTAGGTTCGATAGCCAGCCCTAGATGCATGCCTTCGCGATCCAAATGTGCTTACAAGGAGGACAATAATAATAAAATCGATAGAGACCTCATAAGGGGATTTAAAGCCTCTAATAAACTATACTAGATTTATGAAATGCGGGCAATAGAGCTGACTTTTCTCTGCTTCATCGTAAACCCGCTTGCTCTTGAAACTTTGACATTACCACTTTAGCACATGTGTTCTAGGCAGTACATGGAGTACCTTATACGATCCGTTACAGTAAGCGAACCACCCTAGGACCCCTAACAAGGTGCCCCTTGGCTCCCCTATTGCTTGTCGTGGTTGCGGATACGTTGATAGTAATATCGGACTCACAGGGGATGGTGTTTCTACAAGGGCTACTCCAGGGAGGACTTCTTGAGCCTTATTTTGCAACATGCGAACGAAACCATCTTCTTCATTGAAGGGGGAGTGGCAGAATGCAAGGTGTGTTGGATATCTTTGGGGAGTTGTTAGGGTTGAAGGTTAATGGGGGCAATGTTGGCTTTTGTCCACTTTAAACTTTCTTTAGATGAGGCGGCATCTTGTGAGGAGATCATGGGAACAATGCAGATTTGTCTACCTATCAGCTATCTTGGCCTACCATTGATGTGTGTGAGACTTATGGAGATAGACTGGTTGCCTGCTATGGAAAAGTTAGGGAAGAAGTTGGCAAGCTGGAAAGCATTGTACATTTCAAGAGGAGGGAAGTTGGTTTTAGTGAAGGATGTTCATTCAGCAATGCTTGTTTTTTTCCCTTTCCGTGACAACGTCAATTGTGGGCATCCGTAAGCGGTAGGAGTCACTGATGCGATGCTTTTCTAGTCGTAGACCCCTAACTGTAAGGACATTGCACTGGTCGATTGGGCGTTGATGGCAACACCTATCAAGGAGGGAGGGCTTGGGGTATTGCAAATTGGTGATATGAACAATGCATTAATTATCGTGGGTGATGGGGATCTAAGGCGATGGGAATGGCCTAATTTTTGAGTTGGTGGGATCTATTTATGTTTTGTTGCCCAGTCTTTGTACTTGCGTTGAGTCATGGTTTCTTTGGCCACTTTCTGGAGGGGTGTGTGTTTGGTCTTATCGATTCTGACGGGCTTGTTGATGGAATGACCACTTTATGGAGATATCTGTTTCTGGATGGACTACTGGTATGAGGAGGATCCCTCTGTGTTATTTATCCCAATTTTTTAGCTCTCGTCGTGGACAATGCGACTTGTGTTCTTGATGTGTGGTCCGATGGATCTTGGACACCTACTTTTGTGACTGAGCTGCCGGGTCAGAAAGTGGAGGGGAGTTTCTTTGTCTTTCTAGCTGGTTGGCAAGGGTCTGGAGGCGTCGTCCGAAGGAAGAGGTTTGTGGTGCTAAAGAGATGGGGCGTTCATGGTAAAAAGAGGCATACATGATCATTAATGCTCCAACTACATCGATTGATACGAAGGCATCTCGTGATTGTTCTAGGATATGAGGTTTGGAAGATTCCTACATGGGTTAGATTGTTCATGCGGTTATTGAGAAGAGAGTGAGTTATGATAGGTGCTAGATGAGCCAGGCTATTCCCAAAACTGACAAGGGATGCAGAATGTGCGGTGGAGTGCTAGAAGATGTTGATCGCTTCTTTTTTCATTGCCGTGGATCGATAGATCTGTTGCGACATTCTTGGTGTCCATTGGAGTGATAAGGACTCTTTTTGGGCTTCGATTTGTAGAGATTTGACATGTCACTGGATGTGAGATTAAAGGTTTGGGCGCACGTTTTGGCTATGTGGCTAGCGCGAATCATCACTGTCTTTGAAGGATGGAGATTTTATTGCACTTGGCAAAAAATGGGTTCTGGGTTGGGCTGGGCTATGGGCCAGATCGAATGGATGAGGTTTCAAAACCCTCTGTCTAAGGTCTATTCTGGTTTGGGATATAAGCCATATTTTGTGGTTAAAGCTTGTCTCATGCCTAGGTTGGATCTGGTCAGGCCGGCCCATGGGCCAACTTTTATTTTTTTTTTCAATTTTTAATGTTATTTAGTATATATAATTGATTTTTTTTACCATCATTTATACATAACTAATATCTAGTTTACATGTAACTTGAAAGGTAAACTGTTAAATATTATGTAATATTAGTATGAGATATTTACACCCATAACCCTGAGTAATTCCATAATTACCCCAGGAACCCTTGATAATCACGAATTTCATCCGTAGCCCTGAATAAATGCTCCGTTTTACACACATAACCTTCCGTTAATTTAGCCCATTAACTCAACCGTATGGAGGGGTTAATCTAACCAATACAAGATCTAACGGTTCGGATTAATCAAACTTAAAAAAAAAGAAAAGAATTTTGTAGGAGGAAGGATACTGGCTATAGGAGGGGGGCCTGGCGGTTGACCGAGGGCAGAGTTCGGGTGGGCTTTGGCCCCGGGTCTTCGACTGCCAGATGAGGAGGTGCTTGCGAGGCCGCCAAACTTCGAGCTTCTCACGTCACGACCATCAGGTTGAGCCTAGCTCCTTTCATCTCTGGCGTAACTTCTCTCTTCTTCTCCCTCCTCATGTCTTCCTCCTTGTATTCCTCTGTTTCTCTTAAAATACCATGTTTCGTGCTTCTTTTCTGATCATCTTACACCTTCACCCATCCACCACCTTGTTCGCACCACCACCTTTGAGTACCACCTCTCCAGTGACCTCTTGCAGAGCAGCTATTTCTGCTACTCGAGGCGATAACCAGAGCCTCCGTCGAGGAGCTCAACCTCCATACGTACCTTCAAGTAACATTCCTTACTCCTAATATTTTTTCCCTTTATTTTACCATCATCCTTTCATCAAATCACCGATCAAATTTCATATCCACGGACATGCCGCGATTGTAATTGTAATTTTTATTTATTTTTTTGAAAATATTTCTTGAATCAATTAAATAGAAATTTAACCTTCGTAAACAAAGAGACAGAGTTCCCCTATTCACAGGGGAACTCCCCCTGTTTCTTCATCTTGTCTCCTCTCTCTTCTTCTCCATCGCCATTCCACTTCGCAACCCCCCGCCTCGTGGCGGTACACCACCGCCGACGGCCGTTCAGTCCTACGCCAGAGCCTCCAGCGAGCTGCTGCCATCTCCACTTCCAACCGCCCGTCATCGTGCTTTCCACCTATCCACGCATCCCTTGCGGCGCCAGCAAGCGTGCGGACCCTATCGCCTCCTTCCCAGACCACCGCCAACCTTGGAACCTCGCTTCAGCTGTCGAACATTCCGCTAACATCTCTAGAGTCTACAGCCACGACCCACCACGTCTGCCACCGACTTCTGCTCTTAGAGGCACTGTCGTGCTCCCAACCGCGCACCGTTGTGACCTAGGCACGCAACCATCCACCTGTGCCCTCTACGACAGCTCCACGACCGCGCCCTTGGTGCCTTCTGTGGCCTTGTCCAGCCGCATCTCCATTCTCTTGGAACCCACAATAGAGAGGAGGAAGAAGGCTCTCACGTGAAGGGAGCCTCCTTTTGGGTCGGAGGTACGGGACAGAGGGGGGCAACGTGCGGGGGGGGGGATGCCTAGAGCTCGTCAGCTGGGGGCGGAGGTGCGGATGGAGCTCTTCGGCGGGGGACGGAGGTACTGGACCTTGCGAGCTGGGGGCGGAGGCGCAGGGCAGAGGTGAGAGAGCGGGCCAACTTTCTTGGGGGAGGGGACTATGATTTTGTTTAATATAATGAATGGCATCATGTTTTAAATTTGATGTATTTCAGAGGGTAAATTCGTCAATATATCACTATTTCCGTCCAAGTTAACGGCTAGTCAAGACGGAACTTGACACAGGGTTATACCATGTAAAGGTTAAACAATATTCATGGTCCTGAGTGTAATTCGTTATTATAGAGGGTTTCCGGGGTAATTATGGAATTACTCAGGGTTATGGGTGTAAATATCCCTATTAGTATCATAATTGAAAAACTTGAACTATGCCACATTATTATGTCTTCTAACTTTTAGACATATGTTTATTTTTTATTTTTTTCGTGTCAGGTCGGGTTGTGCTGCATGTCACGTGCCACTTCTTTAAAAAATGTCACTTTTTAATGGCCGACTCATATGACGGGTGGGCCACCAAGCAGGTTGGGCTAGGCCGACTCGTACTTCAATTATCCTAGCCCAAGCCTAACCCATGAGCAGGTTGGGTGGGCCCCCTACTCATTCGATAGGTCTATTGCAACTTATCGGTATGTTAGAAATAAGAAATAGGGAAGCGGAATCAGAGAAAAAGAATAAAGAAATAAGAACACCGGGATTTTTACGTGGAACCCTATTCCCTAAGGAGTGGGATGAAACCACTGGAGAATGCCTCTGGGGGCGTATGTGTTCATTGCACTTTCTCATCTGAATATAAGGGGTGTGGGGGTCTATATATAACCCCTACTAAGTCTCCACATCTCCAATTTGGTAGATGTGAAACTAAACTCTGGATGGGGTAATGGATCCTGGAGAGATCTATTTACCTATCTCCCATACATATGACATATATAACGATTACCTCAACACTTCCCCTCAAGCTGGAGCAAGCAGTGCTCATCTTGGACAAAAATAAAGAAACTCAACTCACAATACCTGACACTACAAACAATATCAACTTAATGTGCTCAACTGCTGTTGTCAAGGATGTTGCTTCTCATGGCGTGTAAGTGAGGAGGACGAACGGACTGGAGTGTGAGTCAAACTGAATCTCCTCGTCGAAAAGCAGGGTCTCTCCCATATGGCACAGAGAATGGTACTCTACTATGGAGTACCTATGATAGCATTTGAAAATCCTTGCCAACATAGTATAGGGAATGGTCCTTTACTCTGGATTCCCTATGGCTCACATGAAAACTCTGGCCAAAAACTAGATTGATGCCATTCGTGCTTTTAAGATTTCATCTCTCAGGAAGATGCTGGCAACTTTTAAGAAGGCCATTCGTGCTGACCGCATTGCCTCTCGGGTGGAGGCGGAGGAGGAAATTTTGCGTTTCGACCGTCTCGAAAATGATCGTGACCTTTTCCACGAGGAGCTGCTTGCCCGCGCCATTGCCTTGGATAAGGTGAAGATTGAGGATCGGAAGCGTGTGATTGAATGGCGCCAACGTTCTCGGTTGCGTTGGTTAAAGGAGGGGGACGCCAATACCTCTTTCTTTCACAGGATCGCTTCGGATCGCCGGCGATCCAATTCTATCTCTTCTTTGATTATTAATGATTCCCAGGTGCAGGGGGAGCGGGAGCTGGGCTTGGCTGTGTCGGCTTTTTTCAAGGAGTGGTATGGGTGCAGGGCTACGCGTCAGTGGAGGTGGACGGGTAGGGGCGCTGCTGTGCTCTCCCAGGAGAATGCCTCCTTACTTATTGGTCCGATTACTTTGGCGGAATTGAAAGAGGCGGTTTGGGCTCTTAACTCTGATGCTGCCCCGGGACCGGATGGTTTCCCGGTTTTTTTCTATCGGGAAGTTTGGGATGTCATCTCCCAGGATGTTTTGGAGGTTGCTAGTGAATTCTGCTCCGGGAACCTCGGTTTTAATAAGCTTAACAAGTCTATTATTGCTCTCATTCCCAAGTCCTCTGCTGCCACCCGTATTGAAGATTTCCGGCCAATCTCCATCTCAAATGCCATTTACCTCATCATTGCTAAGGTCTTAGCCCGCAGGTTGGCTCCGCTTCTTGATTCGCTCATCTCCCCTTCCCAGGCGGCTTTTATTAAGGGTAGACATATTGGTGATTGCTATGCGGCTGCGTCCGAAATAATCCATGCTTGGCACAAAAACGATGTTCGCGGGATTCTTTGGAAAATCGACTTCTCTAAAGCCTATGACTCTCTGGACTGGCGGTTTTTGTGGTCTGTGCTCAAGAGGCGGGGATTCCCTCCATTGTGGATTTCGTGGGTTCGACGTTGTGTCTCGACTGCCTCGCTGTCTGTTTCTCTCAATGGCCGGCTGGTGGGGGGTTTTTTTCAGCCTCGTCGGGGTATTCGGCAGGGATGCCCCATTGCTCCCTAACTCTTCGTTCTGGCCTCTGATGTGTTATCCAGCATGATTCATAATGTTGTTGCGGCGGGCCTGTCCAGCGGATGCTCCTTTGGGCCATTCTCTATGCCGATTATCCAGTTCGCGGATGATACCATCTGCTTTATTGAGGGTGAGGCGTCGAATGTCGCTGCGATGGCTGTCACGTTGGAGCTCTTTAGTGAGGCGTCGGGGCTTCTCATCAACTATAATAAATCTTCCATGGTCCCCTTCTCCACTCCCCCTATGGAGGTTATGGTTTGCTCGAGGATCTTGCGCTGCCCTGTGGGTGCTCTTCCGCTGAACTATCTTGGGCTCCCGTTATCTACGGGTCGGGCACGCTTACGTGATTGGCAGCCGCTGGTGGATCGCATGGCTGCTCGTTTGGCTGGCTGGCGTGCCGCTATCCTTTCTCGGGGAGGTCGTTTGGTTCTTCTCAAGTCTGTTCTTTCTTCTATGCCTATCTACTTTTTATCTGTGAAGGGCATGCCTAAGGGGGTCCGTCGACGTTTGGATTCTTGTCTGAGGTCTTTCCTTTGGGGCAAGAAAGGGGCTGTGCATCGCGGCGTTCCTTTGGTCGCTTGGGAGGATGTGGCTCGGCCTAAGAAGGATGGGGGGCTGGCGGTCAGGCGGTTGGATATCGTCAACGAGGCTTTTCTCCTTAAATGGGTTAATCGCCTTTGGGGCCCGGAGGATAATCTTATGATTAACTTTTTAAGGTTGGCTGTGGGGGTTGACCGTGGATTGGGCTTGGATGTTCGTTTCTTGGGCTCTCCTTCCTGCTTCGCTCGTGATATTTGGAATTCTATGGTCCGTAACCGTGCTCTTTTTGTCACTAAATTGGGTAATGGCTCGCTCATCCGCTTTTGGGGCGATGATTGGACTGGTAGGGGCCCTCTGAAGGATGTTTTCCCGCGCCTCTTCGCGTTGGTGGATGATAAAGACGCGAGGGTTGTTTCTTTATGGGATGGGGCTGCTTGGGGGCCCAGATTTGCGGGCAACCTTTCCGATCAACGCCTTTCGGAATTCTTGGAATTGATGGAGGTCCTTGCGGTCTCGCCCTCGCCTTCTGTGGGTCGCGACCACCTTTGTTGGAAGGACTGTTCTTTCTCCATTCGTGAGGCTTACCGTGCTCTTCTTCCGCCCTTGGTTCGGGTTGATGATTCTTTGCTTCGGGACTGCCAATTCTTTTGGGGCCTCAGGGTTCCAGAACGAATTGGCATTTTCTTATGGCTTTTCCGTCGTGGGCGTCTTTTAACGCGCAGCCGGTGCTCTGTTATGTTCCCTTTGGTTCCGCCTACCTGTGGTCTGTGCAACCTGGAGGATGAGACTTCTGACCACCTGTTCTTCCGTTGTGGGAAGACGATTGGCATTTGGGCGGACATGGATTGGCTTGATGTCTCGGATTCCGCCTCCTTCTGTGGGTGCTTGGCTCGTTCTCGGGCGAGGAGTCGGAGCGACATTCTTTCTTCTATCGCCCGGCTATGGTGCATCTGGATTGCTAGGAATGGAGCCCTGTTTGCTGACCAACGATTCTACTCGGAAAACGTCCTCATCTCCGCTTCTCGGTTGGTCTGTGATTGGTGTGTTCCCTAGGGGGTCTGCGCTGTTTGGAGGTATCTTATTGTGATACCTTCGGTGGTTTTGGGTTTCTTCTCTCTTCCTTTATTCTCTCCATGTCCTCGCTGTAAGTTTGTTCTCTACTTTGCTTTATTTTCAATAAATATGGGGCGAGCACCAACGAGTGCGTCCCCCGTTTTGGAGCTTCAAAAAAAAAACTAGATTGATGGTATCCACACAAAAGATGGCAAAACATGCGCTCATCTGAAAAGTCCGCATACATGTGTGAGTCTGAAACTACGGACTAGGAAACATCTGACCGTCGAGTATGAATCTGAAAATTGTAGAGTCTGAACAACCGGTTGGTCTGACGAATCTGACATCTAAAGAAGACCTGTGACTCTACATATACTCCCCTTTTCTCCCATACTTGCCGGAAAACATGGATGTCTACCAAGTTGGCAGAAGACAAGATAGATGGGGGAAAATCATGAACTTGTGGCGTTTTGTCATTTTTTAATAGCCGCTCTGAATTTTTTAACATAAGCTGTTCATTATTTTTTTTGGCTTTTCAAATCTTTTTTGTTTGAAACATTTTTTAAAGCTATTTCACATCATTTTTTGGGCTTTCCTTGCATTTTTTTGCAATTTGCGTACGACTTTTTTTAATTGTACGTGCCTTTTTCTAAAAAAAAATACATTTTTTCTCGGCCCACTTGAGCCCAATATTCTCTTACTTTTTTTAATCACTCGCCCATACTGCTGCCGTGCCCCTCAAAATATTTTTTTTAACCAGGCCCGTTGGGCTTTACAATAAAACACCTTCTTTTTAAAATAAAACCGACCCTTCGAGCCCTAGGTTTCCCATCGTGGAAACCCTCTTCAGGAAAGACAACCCCCACGATGGGGGGCCTTCTCCACCGTCATTGATCTCTGGAGGAGTGGAGCATCGCCGTCGATGGAGGTTACGACTCGTGTCTTGGAGTGAGATATGCGCCGCCTGCTGTTGTAGATCATGAGAGGATGGCGGTGTCGCTTTGACGAGATGCTGCACGCCTGCGCGATGTACTGCGTCGCTTTGAGATGAGGCGACGCTTTAGGGCTCGCCGCCGGTGCCGCCTGCACTATTATGCGACGTGGAGAGGGGCCTGGAGCTTGCGGCTCCATGCTGATGGTTGGAGATGGTGCCGCCGCGTGAATGCTGCTTTTGAGATCGAGAAGATGCAGCTCCGCTGGTACTCACCGCTGGGATTGGATCTCTTGGAGGAGATCGCCTCCTGGGGATCTCACAGAGGAGATCACTATGAGATCAGTGAGGGTAAGGGCTTCGCGCTGAAGCCAGAAGCTCGAGCGGTGGAGCTGCGACTGTTGAGAAGAAGCTTTTTCGCCATCTGGAGATTTTGACGCAACACGGAGACCCGAGGTGTTTGCCGCCTGCTGTTGAGATCCGTGAGTACGATGAGAAAGACAGAGACATTCCTGCTGAAGATTGATTTTTTTGATGGTGCCTGGATGCGCAGAGGATGCAATGAAAAAATAGGGTTTTGCAATCCCTCCACCGTCAACCGTCGCTGGAGAGAATGGAACCCGGTCTTGCAGAATTAAGGTTCCAGAAATTCTGTATAATTCTTGAACTTGAACAATCTCAAATATGATTCGAAGAACGAATCTTGAAGAATGACAACATAAAAAAATGAACCTGCTTTTGATAACCGAATCTCGAAAAAAAAGGAACATGGAAAACTCGAGAATCGAACCCGCTCTGATACCATGTTAGAAAATGGAAATGCAAAAGGGGAATCAGAGAAAAAGAATAAAGTAATAAGAACACCGGGATTTTTACGTGGAACCCTACTCCCTAAGAGCGGGATGAAACCACAGGAGAATGCCTCAGAGGGCGTATGTGTTCATCGCACTTTCTCATTTAAATATGAAGGGTGTTGGGGTCTATATATTGCCCCTACTGAGTCTCCACGTCTCCAAACTAGTAGATGTGGGACTAAACTCTGGATTGGGTAAGTGGATCCTGTAGATATCCATTTACCCATCTCCCGTACTTGTGACGCATATAACGATTACTCCAACACAATATATGTTCGTTCAAGTGAACTTCCTCATGTTCAAAGTGGTTTAACAATTCTCATTGGTATGTCCATGTTATTTGCCTCCTTTAGTACATGCATCTCCCTATTTACTCGAGATTGGTAAACGGAAACTTTACTTTTTACCACAACGCGCTTGACTAAAAATAGATAATTCCCTCCGAGCGGTAAATTGCTTTGATGAAGTTAAAAAATGACGAATCCTTCTCCCACTATAAGTAGGGTTGGCTACATGGATTCTTGCTCAAACCAGAGCATCTATAGTTTTTTTGTGAAGCAATCTCCCTTAATGTCGACGGAGTTAAAGTTGAAAAAAATGTAGGGAAAGTCTCCCCAATTTTTTTGAGATAAAATAGGGGGATCTCCCGAGGCGGGAGTCACCATGACAACGCTTTCATTAAAAAAGAAAGATGAATACATCATCGGGAGGCCCAGAAATCGTACAGAGCATTACAATGCGAGACAATATTCTCCGAGTAAAACCTTTAGTTTTTGAATATGTGGTCATTCCGTCTAGTCCAAAGCGCCCAAAGCATAGTGAAAGGTTTTGAGCAGTCATCCGAAGAACCAAGACCCACTGCGCGAATCGACCTCCAAAAATCTTCTAAGCTGCTGGCCTGACCTGCGACGAAGTCCCGCAGCGGAAGAAGAGGTGGTCCGTATCCACCACAATGCCCTCATACCTGTCGCAACACGTATCTGCCAAGCCGAACAGTCTCCCCCTCCTTGATTTGTCATACATGCAGTTTCTTCTCAAACACCACATGAAAATCTTCACTCTACACGGGATCCTATCGGCCTATATAATCTTCATGTCTGCGCACAACTCCTCGTCACATCCTGCAGTCGGCCTTCTCATCGAATGATGAACTTTCCTAATTGAGAATCTCTCTTCCTCCCATAAAAAATGATCAGGTTCATTGGACATTTCCCCCGGCAAGGGCGTCACAACCATCAACCGCAAGAAGTCTTCCATTCATTGATCCGACCGGTCCGAGACAAACCACAGAGCCTACGAGCCGGAGTCCGCCACCTCAGCCCGTAGCGCAGTCCTATCCATCGCCAGAGTCAGCAGCCTACGGAAACGCCCCCCAAGGGCACCATCCCCCATCCAATCATCGAGCCAAAACCTAAAACACCTGCCCGTTCCCCATTCTCGGATGCAAGGAAGGAACAAAATTCGGCAGGACGACACGGATTCCCAAAGCGGTGATTCAAATCTCCTTCTGTCCGCGACCAACGCCCCTTGACGCCATAAATGCTCCTCAAAAGCCTGGCAACCAGCGATGTCGAAAAAACCCCCAAATCTGAATCACCCATGGCCAACAAAGCATTGTTCATGAGCTCTATATCGCGGACCCCAAGTCTACCATCAGGAATCCCTTGCGTAACATCCTCCCAGCCCACCAAATGCACTATAAACGTCTGCTGCCTCCCATCCGACCAGAAGAAGGACCTCATCGTAGACTCGACCTTCCTTCTAACCCCAACCGTCATCAATCGAGTAGAATAGAAGAAGACCGGAATGACAGCGAGCACGTGCTTAAGGAAGGTCAAGTTCCCTCCCCTAGACAGAGTGATGACCTTCCAACCAGCCAACCTCTCCTCCATTCTGCATATCGCGCAGTCCCAATCTGACTTCCTCATTCTACCATCCACCAGCGGACATCTCCAAGTAGGAGATCGGGAGGCCCCCCATGGGGCACCCCGCCCACCCAGCGACCCTGCCACGCTCCGAACTGTCCATCCTAAAAGAACTCACCACCGATTTCTGCTTGTTTATCTGCATCCCAGATAGGCTGCTAAGATTTCCACCAGGAGCATTGCGCTGCGGTTCTGCTCCTTCGAACCCTCGAGAAAAATCAATGTGTCATCCGCATACTGAAGCAAAGGAACAGAAATATCCCCAGACGGAAGCCCTCGCACCACTCTGCCTCCACCGCACGCTTGAACAAGACTGCCAAACAATCTGCCAGCAAGACAAAGAGCATAGGAGCCAGCGGGCACCCCTGACGGACACCTCGTTGCGGCTGAAAAGACCTGCCCTCTGGCTTACCGTTCAGCAAAATCGAACAAGAACAGGCAGTGACACATCTCTTCATCCACTGCACCCAATCCTCAAGGATCCCCCTCCACCGCAGATAGGTCCACAAGAACTTCCAGCTGACACAATCATAGGCTTTGGCATAATTAATCTTCCAGAGCGCTGCCTTCTTCTTCATCCGCTTCCACTTAAGGCAAATTTCCGACGCCACCACTAGCCCATCCGCCATCTGACGAGGGTTAATCAGAGGGTTAGGTGGGTTAATCAAGGAAAGTCTCCCCAATTGTGAAGCAGTCCGGATTTAATCATCCACTGCACCCAAACCTCAAGGGACCCCCTCCACCGTAGAGAGGTCCACAAGAGCTTCCAGCTGGCACAATCATAGGCTTTGGCATAATCAATCTTCCAGAGCGCTGCCTCTTTCTTCCTCCGCTTCCACTCAAGGCAAGTTTCGGACCCCACCACTAGCCCATCTGCCATCTGACGAGGGTTAATCAGAGGGTTAGGTGGGTTAATCAAGGAAAGTCTCCCCAATCGTGAAGCAGTCCGGATTTATTCAGAGGGTTAGGTGGGAGCTAAAGGGGTTGAAGAGAGGAAAATGTGTGAGTTGTATGAGATTTTGGAAGAAGTATGCTCAAAGATGTAAGAGACGAGTACAAGAATATAATACTTTGTGAACTCTTTTAGAAGCCATCCATAAACTAACTAAAGGAATGGATGGGAGGCTTTATATGAAGTGCCATCCTCATTAAGACAACACCTTTTGATCCAAAATGCTTCCCATGAAAACATAAACCCCTTTCGAATAATATATCATAATTAATTGTGAAAAAAAGTTTTCTTTAAGGGAAAATGTGATGCGAGTATTACAATTGTAAAGACCATGACTCCCTCGGGATCTTGGCTTGTTCAATAACATTCTCCACAAAAATTTTCACTTGGAAAAAAAGCGTCAGCCCCGGTATAAGTACATGCTCGTTCTCTATGAAAGAGGTCCACTGAGGTCCAGAATGTAGCAACACAACTAAGGAAATCTAATTAGAAGGCGCAACATCACGAGCCTTCGGTGATCAAATATATTGAACGAATAAGTAATCTGAAACCTCAAGCACCTTCAGGCAGCACTGGCATGTGTTGTCCACCCATTGAAAGAATTTGGATTGTTACATCCTTATAAGCCCTCAGTCACACCTTAGCAAGCACGTGAACATCTTGACTCGTTGAGGGATATTCCACCTCTAGATGCCTGCAAACTCATTTAAAACCGTGCTTGAATAAAAATTTGGGACATCATATAATATCTTATATGACTTTCTCATAGAAAGTGCCTATCTGACTCCGTCCAACATCCACCCCTCAATCAAAACTCTAATAAAGATGATAACTCTGCTGTCATTTGATCCCGATGGCTTGAAGAGAACATAGGGAACCACCCATTACCATCCCAAGTGTCACCAACATACATGCTTATGGGTATCATATGATTATTAAGGGCCAGTTTGGTTGCTGGTGTACATCGGTGTACCCCTCATTCCAACCCTCCCAACCCTCCATACAGTTTACTATTCACAGGGGCACCCACCCCACCCCACCCCAACCCAACCCAGTTACCAAACTGGCCCTAAAAGATACACTTTCATTAAAATGTGTCATTAGTTCTGTCTTAAATACTTGCGTTGTGACCATGATGTTTTTCATTTGTAATTTCTTTTGGTGCCTTGTTGTCTCAATAAATTTGTGGGAGTACTTCCTTTATTCATGTTGCGGATGTTTAGCAAACTGTTGGAGTCTTAGTTCTTATTTGTTCCAGTCTTTGAAAGGGAAACACACATGGGTTGCCTCATTGGAGCATTGCTTGCGAGCACGTGGTAATGTTGGTATCTAGGAGGCAATTGTATACAAGTATTCCAGCAAAGGTGTAGTTGATAGCTCTGGTAACGTATTGAGGTGGTAATGATCCTCGTTGAGTTGCTACTGTGGTTGATAGATCGCTCTGTGTGCTCATACTGGCACCTTTATGAGTAATGATGATAGTTGAGACTAATGGGCATGTGGGGAGGGTCGTGTATTGGTGGTGACAATTGACGGTTTCGAAGATTTCGATTAGGTAGAAGTTTTAGGTGATAGCTTTGATGGTGGTCGAGTTTGCGGAAATGACTTAGGTGTCGAATAAACCCAGTTGAAGTTGATGAAAAGAGTTCTAAGGGCCTCATTGAAATTAATCAAGTTTGCAAATTATGAGGATATTCAGATGGATGTATAAGTTATTTTAAAGGAATTCCAACATAGTTTCAATCACGAGGTTGGTGATAATGCTCCATTATTTCCCTTGCTATGCTATAAAAGCTTAATGCAAAAAGAGACAACATCCTATGGTCGAGGTTAGACGTAAGCCTCGAGGCATTAGAGATGTATGTCTCATTCTTTTGCAGAAAATAATCAAAGTTAAATCCTGAGGGGAGGTCTTGCGACAGAAGGGAGAATGGGAGGAGAAGAAAGTGCCTAAGAGCGATGCGAGGGATTTGCGCTAGAAATCCTAGGAAACACATGTCAAGTCCCACGACTGGTAGAGAACTAAAGGAAGATGAGCCGTGTTTTGTCTAACCTCAGGAGTATGTATCCTTTGTGTGATGAAAGAAAAGAATAGTCTTACATCGACCCTTTTAGTAAAATAATGGGATGGCTAAATACACATATAATCACAAATAAGCTAACATGTTTAACTTTGTATTTATTTTGGGCTTTAGAACTCGATTGATGTCCGTTGCTTTCTATAAATTCACTTGCATCCTCTGGTATAAGATAATCAAGGTGCACTAAGTTAGTTTTGAATGTAACCAGGCAGATGATGCTGTGGGGTACACGAGCATTGCTTGCTCTCTGCAGAGAATAGGTACTTGGGGGTTTACCTGCTTCAACCAAGCATTGGGGGAAATCGTTTTGAATATATTAATTGACAGAGATAATGGCTGCAGAGGTGGTGGGTGGTTTGTTGTGCATCGTCGTTGCCACTGGCTAGCTTCGATTTGTCCTTGTGTTTTTTGATTCGATCGTGAGGGTCACCACCATAGGGATTGTAAGTATAGTAAGGTTTGGGTTCAAAGGTGTCCTCTCTTGCAGTGCTTCTTGATGCTACAATAGAGGTGGTACTTTTTGCTGGGAGGTTGTGATTCTCATGGGCTCCTCATGTAGAGTTGAGGATCTCCTCTTAGAGGCAATGCTCTTGGCCCGACAATGAACCTTTCATATTTATGCAAGGCTCTTAAAAACGTGAGGCAGATCAAGAGTTTTCTGTTGAGGCGAGCCGTAAGCCTCGAGGCGATAGAGGCGTAAACCTCAATATATAAAGGAAAATATGCATAAAACTATAATTAAACATATATATTTATAAATTCCTAACTCGAGGTATACCTCAATTAAAATACCATATCAAATGTATATCTAACAAAATTATATTCATTTATTGATATTAAATGTTCCGTACTAACTTAATAATTCAATGTTGCACATTTATGACTATTTTTTACGGTATATATGGCTAACATATATTGTGGCTAACATATATTGATTGCATAGTATATGTTATGTGAGTAACATATCATTGTATCATATTATATGTTTTGTTATCTGTTACTTGCAGGTGTATATTTAATACTATATTATAAACTATCATCCATCATGGTTACAAGTACTATATCACACTAATGCCCAAGTTGTGTAATTGAGCGTATTTTGCAGGGATGCAAAGCATGGCCTCGAATTTCAACGAATTTCCATCGAAATTCTATGAAATTTCCATTTCTTTAGGTCGCCGAAATCGAAATGCTACGTTATTTTTTTTCCAGGATTTCTACGAAATATCAGCAAAATATCAATTAATTGTCATCGAAATTACATGTCATTTCGGCGAAACAACTAAAACAAGGGAATATATCCTCCGCTTTCATCGAAATTTGCATATAAATATGATTTTTTTCTTATTTATTCCTTAATATATTGAGTTGTTACATTGCTTTACATTTTTTAAAGAGGTTTGTTTAGTTAGTTTCTAAATTTTAGATCTAAATCCAATCAAATCAGTTAGACACACGATTTAAGAGTTAAGTTCAAGTTTTAACTGAAGATCTTTATATTTTTTATTTTCCTTTATTTTTATATATATGTTTTTATTAGTAGTTATCGTAGGTGTCACCTCATCTTTATTGAAGAGTTGCCCTTTCTTGACCTATGTTATTCTATGTCATTATTGTACGCATCACCGTTCACTTCATGTACAAGAGGAGAAATCAATGGCTTCTAATTACGGTTCCAAATCCGATTCTGGTTTTGAGCAACATACCACTTTTTTGTTTGTTGGGACTGTTGGATGGAAATTTAATGCAACTTGTCATGTTAATATCTTACTATTAGAAAAAACCTGTCTTTTTATCTCATTTATTGAGTTAATAATATTAGAATTCTTTTTTTTTAAAATGAGTTTTCAACTAATCCCCCAATTTCTGATCATTTTAGCGAAATTCCTTCAAAATTCTACTGAATTTCTCTTTCCAGACTTAACGAAACGAAACCGAAATCCGACATTTAAGTCCTTTATGCAAGGATGGTTAAGGAGAGAAGATGAGAGACATTATTCGGAAGAATAAAAAGGTATGGATAGTGGTCACCGATATTCTGAGGTGGTGCTGCAATATTCTATGGATTTGGATGCCCATAATATGGTTAATTTGCTGAAGTAGCAACAAGTTACTTCCACGATAAGCCCAATGCATTCCCATTTGTAGCGGAGAAGCTTTCTCTTTGCACTGGATTGTGCAACAAACTAACCAGCAACTGACTGCTAGTGCCATGAGCGACAAAGTGATTTGCGGCACCATACTAGGCTCGAGCAATGTTGCAAAAGTCGATATTCAGTATTCGGTCTTAGGGGTCACTGAGTAGAGAATAATCAGTATTCGAACGACTATTCGGGATTATACTGTTTTGTATTTTTTTTTATGATAAATACCAAAATTAATTGTAATGCATATATTCTTATATTTTTATACGTATGTGTTCATCAATTAACAAGAATCGATGATAAAAGTACCACTTAACAAGGTATATATATGTGTGTATATATATATATGAAATTTTGACATATGTGGTGATACTTTGATTACTGGTAACACTTAAAAATTTAAAATAAAAAATATAAAATTCCAGTCATCAGTCACCGATCGACCTAATAGTCGGTCAATCGGTCGAATAGTCGGATCAATTATTGGTTGACAAGAGGTTTGATCAGTCGGGGACCCCCGCATCTCATGGTCGGACCGACAATTTGGTATAATTAGCCGACTATTGCAACACTGGGCTCGAGACAATGCCTCGAAACCTCAACACCTCTAGAGTGCCTCGAGGTGTATGAGGCACACATCTTGAAGAAACTGCATGAGGTTATAGCCTTGAGGCGGTTTTGGCTGAAAAGCTTCTCGAGGTGTTCGCCTCGATGCCTCGAGACACGTTTTTAAAAATCATGTATGTATGATCGAGATCTTTGGCTTTCTTCGAACTCCCCCTTGGGTCATGGAAGGCCGTACCGATATCGATATAGTTTCGGTCCACCCGGAAATGGATAGATCGACGATATATCGACGATATCGGTGGAAATATCGAAAATGGCGCAAAAAAACCAATTTTTTTTGCATTTTTTTCAGAAATTAAGGTTATCCAAGATATTAAAACAACAAATAACGTACAAATAAACACTTATATCACACATATCGGTCCATTTATAGACCATATATCGCACATATCGGTATCGCACATATCAGTCATATCGAACATATCGATATTAATATTGATTCTTGACTTATAAATATTGGAAAAGGATTTCATTCAAGTTCTTATTCCATGAAATACTACAAATATACACCTAGAAAATACACATAGATCATTTATGAGGAATATGATCCTTATAGCTTACATATCGGTCATATCGAACATATCGCTGATATTGTTAGTTGTTGACATTATATATATTGAAAATGGAGTTCATCCAAGTACTTTGATCACTAAATAATTTACAAATGTACTCTTACTCTCTTAGATAGCACATATCAATCATCTATGAACCTTTTATCGTATATATCGATACGGTTGTACTGTTAGTTGTTGATCTATATATATTGAAAATGGAGTTTATCCAAGTTCTGGGATCACTAAATAACTTACAAATATACTCTTAGATCACACGTATCGATCATTTATAACGCTTATATTGCATATATCGATCATTTCGAACATATCGATATTAATGTTGATTCGTGACTTATAGATTTTTTTGAAGAATTGACTTATAGATATTGGAAATGGATTTCATTCAAGTTTTACAAGATGAAATAACTTGTAAACATACACCAAGTTGAAGAACCATTGTATGCACCCTCCTGTTGCACCATACCCCCTACCAGTACGGGGGTCTCGCTGCCCGGTCAACGAGATTGGGGGGCTAGGGGGGGCCCAGGTTGGCCCCCCTTCCTGGGGTGCGGGGGCAGCGCCCCCGAACCGGAACAAATTATATAAATCATAGATTGTTTTAATACTAGGTGTAGCTAGATAGGTAGTGGAATCAAGCTTGCATGAATAATAACATTCATATATAGGGATATCGACGAAATATCGGCGATATCGGTCGATATCTTGTATTTTTTGTACTGAATCCATTCATTTTTTACCGATATGGGCCGATACGACGATATATCGACGATATATCGCCGATATCCCTATAAAAAGATATACACCCCGATTTCGATACCCCCAACCTCTCGATACCGATATATCGTCGATACGGCCTTCCATGCCTTGGGTGCTTGGGAGATGTGGTATGGCCTCTCTTTAGTGGGCTCCTTTATGCCTTCGTGGAGGTGTGGGTTTTGCCACGAGATTTTGAGTCTACATTCTCTTTTATTTGATTGACCTTCCACCTTCTTGCCACAGAAGTTTTGGTGGGCTTTCCGTTGTTTTGGGCCACAAAGCTTGTAATGGATAAGGGAGAATCCATTACCGGGGGCAACACCACTGTGTTAGCTTCCTGCTCCGCGGTGATAGAACTTTCATTTATGTGAAGGAGGCGTGAATAGGAAACATTAGCGTCACCTAAGTTTCTATATGTGAGCTCTCGTCAGTTGGTTTTGTAATCAACGACCCTTTCAAAATTTCGTATTCTCTTTTCCGATCAGGATGCCCTAGGCAGATGGCGAGTTAGGATCTTTTATCATCTCTAAACTCTGGCTCTTTAGGGCTCGTTTGGTTGCCAGGTTAGTCCATGCTAACATGGCTTACCCCCTGCTCTACCCCTGCATCCCTGTGTTGGAATTAGTTGTATGGATTCTATAGTTTTTTTAATAACATTTTTTAACCATGTTCAACTAAAAAAATTAACATAAAAAATATATTATAATAAAAAAACTAATATAACACATAATCGATGTGGAATAATCACATCACATTTATCATTCCAACTTTCTCCAACCCTCCTAACCATCCAAAAAACTATTATTCACCGGAGGTTACACCAACCCAACCCAACACAACCCTGTTACCAAACAGGTGCTTGGTGGCATGTGTGGCCCCTCCTCTCGGTCCTCTTTGTGAAGTTACTCCGTGATCATTTTTTCCGCTTGCTGTTGGGTTTGACTTTTTGAAAACTAACGGTCGGGTGAAGCTCAAGGCCCAAACTTGGTGTCTTATGATAACCCCCCTTTTTTGTGTAAGATTATCATATTGATGGTTCTTGGAACACAGAAGACCGGCTTTTTTGCTTTTCCTTGTGAGGAAGGCTGCAGCACCAAAGTCAAGGTGGGAGACACTTCTTGAAACCTCGAGATTTCATCCCAAACCCTTTCTGGCTCGTCGGAAATCTGACAAATTGATGGTGTTTTTTCTCTAGCGGCGAAGAGTTTAGCCCTGTAAAGTTCTCATGGTAGGATGGATTCCACTATCGTGGACTGCAACCCTTCACTGTGTGGTGGTGGTGCTGCTCTGGGTGAAAGTATGTTACTGTTGTGGTGTCTGACCCAATACGGATGGGTGGTGATACTGGTGATTCACTTTTTATTGCTATTGTCGTTCGTGAGGTGGGAGCAGTGCACTTTCGTGTTGAAAGAAGTGTTCATTTACGAAGGTCTGCTTGTGGAATTTTTGGGGTTGAGAGACCTGGAAGAAAGACATGTTTGTTCGTTCCCAGTTATTGTTTTGCTTCAGGAAATAAAGTTGGCCTCGTGAATTTATCGCTTGTGGAGATATCCGAGTCTTCACAGTAACGTTTTTATTGCATGGAACCCTGATCTTTTTGATGTCATTAGGGAAGAGGTTGGTCTCCTTGTCTTGATGGTGGAACTTAGGCGTTGGTTTGATGACTTTTGTTTTGCACTCACGAGCTATGGGAGGACATGCAGTCGTCTTGGACGTTGTCGCCTGAGGTCCATTGGTTAGTTTAAAGTCATCCTTGTTGTTTTGGACCATTTGAGAATAAGTGGTTGTGGTGTCCTAAGTTCTTCGGATTTTGGTTAATTGATTAGCTAGTTGGACCTGGCTGTGATTGATGATTTGGGTTGCATATTTACTTGGAGGAATATGAGTTCTTCTCATTTTCACCGCCTTCTGCCTCACCTTCCCTTTGGTCACTGCTGGATCCCTACGGCGCTCCAGAGTGGTCACACCCTGATTTCCTGGATCTCTGGTAAGTGTGTTCGTCCTCACTTTATCTTTTGTCTCTCGAATGTTGGAGGAGGGGTTTCATATTTGGTGACCAGCACTGGTTTTCTCTGTCCCACCAGTGGTCTGGTAGTACTCATGTTGTTTCAAGGAGCTGTGGGTGAGTCATATTTGGAAGCTTGAGCTGTTACGGTAATCTAACTACAGAATTGACGCATTGGTGGACGACCGGATCTCTCCCTTGTGAAACTGAAGTTGTTTGGATAAACAGAATGTGATTTTTCTCTGAGGATAAGTACATGGTCAAATGGAGACAACGGTCTTACTAGAAGTGGATGCATGACGGGGATGGGATACATGGGTCCTTTATGTGGTGGCTAATGGCAATCGCATTCAAAATCTTGTTTATTCTTTGCTGGTGGGCGGTGAGAGAGTGGTAGGGGACAGGAAAGTGGGAAAAATGTATTGGTGGACAACTTTCGGGATTTGTGTTGGCGGAACCCTACGGGCAGGTGGAGGTGGTCGGGTTTTGGGGTCTCTTGTCTGCGGCAGGAACAAACTCCTGGCCTATTTAGGCCTCTTAATGTGAAGGAGGTGCGAATTGTGGTCCATGTTCTGAATGCGGATGGGCCGCCATGTCTAGATGGCTCCCATGTTTTTCTCTTCTACAAATTCTAGGTGGTCATTCATGATGATATCATGACGTTGATGGATGGAGTTTTTGTTTGGAATGTGGCTTTGATCGCACTAACAGGATGCTTCTTTTTCTCTTTCCCAAGAAGAAGTTTTCTGAGCAGTTTAAGAACTTCAGGGCGATGCTTTTCAACACAATATTAGTGGTTTTGATGCGTTTAATAGAGCCTATTTCCTCCTTGGGGGTTTCACCATTATATATCATTTTCTTCACCTATCATCATTGGTAATAGGGACTATAGGCATTTAGTGATTGAAAAAAGCAACCTATCCTTTATCCCAAATGTGTTTTTTTGTTATTTTTTAATGAGATGCATTATTTGTTAAAAATAGATTGCAACTTTTACTGGGATTTTTTTCTAGTTTTTACATAATTGTGGTGCTTTTTTTCAAGTTTGGCTTAATGCTGCAAGTAGAAGCTTTCTGTGGTTTGACCTCAGATAATAATGAAAGGATAATATTTGCTGGCCTGGTTCTTTTGACGAATAGCCCTTCTATATCCTAGTTTATATACATGATAGATGTTTATTTGTACAGAGAGTGTCTTCGTCATTATGATCTTCATTTATGCATATTTCAAATTGCTCTAAAACTTTATGACACCCTTTCTGATTCTTCTTTTCTTTTCAGATAGCTGCGCTGTTGTATGATTTCTGCTGGAAATTTTGGCAGAGTGATCTTGGTAGCATTCTGCAGGATATTGGTGCACTTTCATCGTGTATTTCTGACAAATCTGTATCAGGACCATTAGACGATTTTTTCTTGAAATGTGAGCGGTGGCTATTCTGTTCAAAGATCACTCGACAGTTGATTGTTTCCGGCTACCCAAGTGATGCCACTCTTGCAGAGGTATTTCGTCATTCATTATTCTTTTAAATAGAGGTATATGGGTTTTAGGGAGAGTATCTATTTGTATACTCTCAGACAGTTTTATAAGACCACTTCTGTCTTATACTGGATTAAACATTTCGTTTGTTTACATTCAGTCATTTTGAAACCTATTTTTCGAGTTAGAGAGGGAAAAAAATCCTTTCTCAGTGCTATTAGTCTTTCTACATACATACACAGCATAATGGATGTTGCATCATCACAAAGTTTAAAAGTCGTCAAAATATTCTCCTTTTACATTACAAACTATTTGCACATGCATGAATGCATACATTGTACTTCTAATTTATACCAGCATTTTGGCAAACCGTTGCTTATCTTGTCAAAGTTGCAGGATCTCTCGCGAGCTGATAATTTGATTTATCGAATTATAGGCATTTGCTCTCTTTTTGGACAAGCTGCTTTTGGGCCTTGATTTTATGGAGCTTAACGTGTGTACAAGAATCTGACAATTCTTTATGACTAGTTAAAGAATGACTACCCGAGATGGATAGTCACCAATATAGTGGTACAATGCCAACAAAAGTACTTCAATATCTAACTAAATCAAAGAACACATCCTGACTGAGTACTGGGCCCTGACAATATGTAATGCATTCTCGGCATATTTTCACTCATGTTAGTTTACCATTGCATTCTTTTGATTCCACAGGGCTCTGACACTATGTAATACATTATTGGCATATTTTCACTCATGCCAGTTTACCACTGCATTTTTTTAATTCCACATGGCCCAAGAGATCGTCAGGGTTGGCTTCGATTCTATCATTTCACTGTGTTATTTTTGAAGGCCAAAGGTTGAATACATGGCTCTGGCACTATATAATACATTCTCAGCATATATTTGCTCTTGTTAGTTTTTCCATGGATTCTTTTGATTCCTCAGGGCCTGATACCGTGTAATACATTCTCGGCATATTTTTACTCATGTTAGTTTACCACTGCATTCTTTTTATTCCACATGACCCAAGAGATCGCCAGGGTTGGCTTCGTCCTATCATCTTGTGAATTTTTTTTTGATGGACAAAGGATGACATTTTCGTGGTTATCCGTAAAATTCAATAATAAAAAAGGTTACAATATGCTTATCTCATCGAAAGGTTCTAACCTTATCTCATCGAAAAGTTATCACATTTTCCACATAAGGTCCAAGGGAACTAAGCACCACGGTATTCTGTTGGAACCAAATTGTCAAAAATGAATTGGGTTGACGTCGATCACATATTTAAACATGGACCACTAAAACGCTGTCTGTGACATGGTGTCCCACTACCGTATGTCCAATTGTCCCCAAACCTCCTCACAAATTACAACAACAAAGCCTTTTCCCACATTAGGTAGGGTCGGCTATATGGATTCTTCGCCTCTCTTCAGATATATCTTGAGTCATTTTCATGCTTAGATTCAAATAACTGAGATCCCTTAAGATGGTCTCATTGCAATACTTCTCGGGTCTTCCTTGCCTCTCTTAATCGGTTCAACATCCCTAATGTCGCATCTTCTAATTGGTGTGGTCGATCAAACCTCTTCACTAATTACAACAACAAAGCCTTTCCCACATTAGGTAGGGTCGACAACATGGATTCTTCGCCTCCATTCAATTATATCTTGAGTCATTCTCGGTCATTGATCCAAATAACTTAGACCCTTTTGATAATCTCATTCCAACACTTCTAAGGTCTTCCTCGTCCTCTCTTAGCCGTCTCAACATGCCCCCTTTGCTAATGATCAAACCACAACGGTTTTCTCGCATCTTGTTCGTTATCGGAGCAACAACAACTTTCCTCTCGATCACATCATTCCGAATTCGATCTTTTCGTGTATGACTACATATCCACCTTAGCATCTTCCTGTCTTCTTCTGTCGTTCTCAGCACGTCTATGTTTCACTGACCAAATTGGAAACCAAAAATTAGGAGATAAGGAATAAAAAAGTTATTCTGGTAATTTCGGTGGGAGATTTATTTGATGGGATAAAAGGTGAAATAAGAGTGAGTTATTCCTATTCCTCATCTTTTATTGTTCTTAAAATATATGATAAGTGGTAATTATTGTATAATAGATAGTGTGGACATGATAATAAAGAAGTAGTATATCTATTTTAGAATGAAGTTGATGATAGGTGGGAAATCGTATTATTTCTTATTCTTAGTCTCTAAAAGAGCATGCTCTTCATCACCCCTTACACCTGCACAATTTGCATGTAGTGGTGGCTCGTGGTACCCACTTTCTGCTATAGACCATTCCTCCACATTTTGCATGTAGTGTTGGCTAAGAACTCCCTCTTTCGTCTATAAGCCTTTGTAAGATACTTGCCCTTCTCATTAATCGAAGTATACTCATTAATCGATATAGACTGACTTTGATAGGGGGTGCTCGTTTTTCACGAAGAAGGCTTGGATCTAGGGTTCTTCCCCCACAACAATCCTTTTACGGACGATCATAACAAGTATTACCATCCCACTACAACCATCCCGAACGGTATAGAAGGCATTCCCCATGCTTAACCTAAAAGGTTCCAACCATGACATCATTATTCTAAACATATTTCTGAAGAGACCCATTCTACTACTTTAGTCTCAAGATGTTAGTAATAACTCATCGTACCTTGACCATATCCTTCATAAGAAATAAAGGCCTTGACGGCGCATCACCCATTCCTCCAGGTTTGGAGTTAGACCATAATAATCAAAGGCGATACTTTAAAGAAAGCCACCTCGCCCCCATTTAACAGACCAACCAATTCTATTGGAGAGGAAAATTCCACGTTCTCATATCCTTTAAACCAAGCCTCCCATCTTCATTGGTCATCTTACATCAAACATTTTACCAACGACGTACTTTTATCTGATGTGCCATACCCACACTACATGTATCTGCTCCCCAATGCATCCATCATCATAGCAACTCCAATAGGGATCATAGAAGCATGAAGGTAAGTAGACTAGTTTGGATGGCAACACCAATCTTAGTGGTGCCAAACGACCACTCTTGAAGAGTACATTGGAGGGCCGTCCATCCATAAGTTATTCCATCCTCTTCAACGCTGATCCCCAGTTTACATATCTTATACCAAAGCTAATCAATATAGTCCAAATTATGAAACATGCAAACTTTTAGATGTCGTATATTGAAAAGCATGAAGTTCAGCTTCTAAAAAGGTATGAAAAAGGTATTGAAAAGATGCTTGTCCAATATTGTCTAGGAGATCTCCCACTCTAGCGGCTCTTCGTAAAAGCATCAAAAGTTGAGGCATCTGCTGCAAAAGATCCCCATATCACAATAACCATTGGGTAAAAGAAACAAGTGTTCACGAACTAGACATATGCCACCAGCCAAATTGGACATATGTCATATGTAACCCATTGCTCACTTTTCCCTATATGCCTTAGTTACCATCCTCTTCTTCATTAGTTAAGCGAGCAATGCCTTAGTTATCAGCCTTTTCTTCATCAGTTATGCAATCAAATAGACCTTTAATGTTGCTTTGGTCCTTTTATCCGACTATGCTAATAATGCTATAGAGATCTACATTAACAACATTGTGTAGGGGTCACTTTTTTAGATTTTATGTCATTTTTTATGCGATGTAGATCATACCAAGGAGGGGGTTTCCTCCGATCAATTATTTTTTGAGTCAAAAAAGGGGGGAAACACTACAGAGGTGTCCGTCCCATATATTTATTAGTAATGGTAAAGTAAAAACTTACAATATTCATGTCTCAGAAGAGATCTAGTGACATGAGTCACATTATCAGCATAAAACCTACCGGATCAGATGATGATCATATTGCACTAAAGCCAGATCATGTAGATCTAGATGATAGGGCGTAACATTTCCACCACGGGCTTGAACTGGTTGGCCACCGAAGAACTCCAAAAGATTGGGTGGGATGAAAGATCCATCCATCGGATGTCCACCGCCTTCTAGATCTTGCGAACATATGCGCTTGAGTAGAAGAGATGAACCATGTCCTCACGCTCATTGCCACACTTGGAGCATGATATGTCATCCCCCTGGACAAAGGTGGATTTTTCGACCTTGGTAAGTTTTTTAGTAATGGTGGGATGGACCTCCATTAGAGGCCCATCAAAAAATATATGTTAATTAGAAAGTAATTATAAATGCCAAATTTCAAATAGGGCTTTGGCATGCACTAGTACATTCTCGTAATAAAATCTCCTTTCCCCAAAGCCAACATTGTTTTGGCTAGCCATGTAGCCCAGACATGTGCGTAAGCTTTTAATCGCCCTTTCATCGATCTTGACCAATCTCTACGAATCTAAGTCTAAAAAGAGCCTTTATCACTCCATTGGATGCTGGGAAGGTCTGCATTTTGCCATGATTCTATCGATTCAGGGCATTGTTTGGAGATGATCATCGTCTTCTGTCGCTCCACTACACCTTTTGCATCCCTCATCAGTTTTGCGAAAAAGCATGGCTCGCCTTGCACCTGTTATAACTTGCTCTCTTCTCTGCAACTACATGAACACCCTAACCCTTGTAGGGATCTTCCATCCCCGGATCCTTGCACAATCCCGAGGTGTCTCCGTATCAATCGATGTAGCAGGAGCAATGTCCACCATGTTTTTCTTTTTTGACTTTGAACACCTATCTCTCCAGCTCCACAAATCTTTACATGACACCTCTAGCCTCGATAACCTTTCAGAAAGGCAAAAAATTTCCCCATCCTCTCATATGGTAGCCCAGTCACGAAACTAGGCATCCTAGATAAATCAGACCATTGGTAAGATGTCGCTCGAGTCTGTGAAGTGAAAAAAATCATGATTTTTATTAGGATCTTCAGGGTTCAGATTAATTTGTAATCTTTTCCCTAAATTTGTGGATCAAAGATGAGTTGGTAGTGAGCACCTTGTAGGTTTTCTTTATCGAGAAATAATCATCATGCCACACCTAGTGGTCATGATCGTTAGACATGCCCGAAGAACATGCAATTTCCTTAGACGTCTATGGAGACCCCCAAATCGCTGTTAAGAAGACGGAGACACGAAACGAGGCTTTCACTGATCATCGACCGAAGCTACCCCAACATGCATATCACGATCCTCTGCGTGGGCAAAGAGGCATGTGAAGAACTCTTGAATGGGTCATCACATCATTGGTTGTCCTTCCATAACAAAAATGATTCCATGTTGCCCAGAGTCGGAGGCTTTTGTGTGGGTAACTCATGGGTGATCAAGCAAATCATTTCTGGAAAGTAGAGGAAATCGTCGTGAAGACTCGATAATGGTAGGTTGAGCATGTTTGTCGTAGATGTCTCGGAGAAGATGACAAGGAAAATCGTCACCCAGTTGACCAGGAGAGCCTTATTTCTCCTTTTGTCAAAGGATCCCGATCCTTTGGGGAAGTGACCAACTCCCAATTCACCATGTGTAATTCCCTCGATTGCCCATTAGAAGGACTCCAAAAGAACCTTGACATGCATGCCTTTATGTAGTATGTGCCGACGGATCCTAACATGAATCATCATGGAGATGAAGAAAATAGGGATGTCTTCCAAAACTACCTTCAATCGCATAAGCCTTTCCCTGCGAGAAAGACTGGAGGCCTTCCAAGTTCCAACCTGCCAACTTATGTTGCAATCTCTCAATCATTGGAAGCCTATTTAGACTGCCTCAATGTGCTGCAAGTCAGAAGGAGATCGAGATACCTGCTAGAGTATGCGTCATTATAATATAGATGGGTAAATGGATCTTTCCAAGATCATCCAGGAGTTTAGTCCCACATCTACCAGTGGTGGGATTTGGAGGCTCTGTGGAGGTTATATAAGAAGTCTCAGACCTCCTGTGTCAGATGAGAAAGTGCAATGCATACATCAACCCTTTGAGGCGTTCTCCCTTGGTTTCATCCCGCTCTTTAGGGACTAGGGTTCCACACTAAAATTTCGATGCCCATAATGTTTTATTCTTTATTTTTCTGATGCGCTTCCGCATTATATTTTCTAACATGGTATCAGAGCGGTTTCGATTCTCGAGGCTGTATTTTATATTTTTGTTTTAGATTTGATTCTTGATTATTTTGAACAATTTTTATGTTAATATCAAGATCTCCAATACTGCATGTTGATTTTGTTCTTCAAGATTGATTAATTTGTATTGTTAAAGTTCTGGAGTTTGTTCAAGAGGATTTAGGGTTTCGGAAACCCTAGTCCTGCATGAATTCCGCGTTGCCATTGTGATTAATCTCCAGGTTCTGCAAGGGTCCAGGTGCCCCATCGCGTCAGCCCCTCCAATCCCATCGCGGCGTAGTTCCAGACATCATTAGCACCACCATTCTCTAGCGTAAGCGATGCTCCTCCAGTCCCCACACCCCCAAGCTGTGGACAACATCCTACCATACGACACCGACCTCCTGGCGGAGGTTTTTCCAAGCCCCAGGTGGCGATCCTCCCACTTGCAGCAACTGGCGACCCTCCATCACTTCAGCGCCTCACTCCTCGCGTCATGCGCTCCGGCACGATGCTACACCAAGGTGTCGCTGCTTTTTGGCTCCATGCATGACGATGCATTCCCGCTTCATGACACGTTCCCGCATCTCGCGACCCTCCATCATGACACGTTAACTTCCCGCATCTCGCGACCCAACAACCCACCTTACCAACTCTAGGCGGCGACCGAGTTCCCCAAGCTGCCACTGCGTGCCCTTCCCCCTTGATGACTTCACTGGCGAACACCTTCAGGAGCGGTGGCTCCTCCCAGCAGCAGTGGCAGATGCCCTATCGGGGGCAGGTTCCTTTGAACACAGGGGTTCCCAAGTGGGAACCCTAAATAGGGTTAGCCCTGAGTAGGCAGAAGAGTTTTTTTAAAAAAGGTTGGTTGCTGCAAATCGGCCCAAGTTGTCGTACATTGTAAAAAAAGAGGTGGGGGAGAAAGGGGCCCAGGGGATTGTGTTTCAACATTTTAAAAATGGGAGAAGAGGGATAAACATGGCTCTTTGTGCCGAGAGTCTTCTGTTCAAAAAAAGAGAGGATGATACGAAAAAAAATCGATTCACAAAAAAAATAAAAAGGGAAAGAGACGAAAGCAGAAAAGATGATGCAACGGCTACATAAAAAGAAGGAAAAATAATTGAGAAAGCCAGGAAAAGATATATTATTGGCTAATTAATTCTTGTTTTTTCCCCATTGTCTTATCTTCTCCCATCTTTGTTGATGTCACTATTTTCCGACAGGTAGGGGAGAAAGAGGGAGTATTGTGTAGAGTGACATGTCTGTTCCAGATTCAGTTGTCACATTCCAGACCGGCCAGATATTCGGACTTTACATTTTAGTTCCAGACTTGATGTTCAGATTCCGAGTCCTTTTCAGACACACACATGTATGCTGTCTTCTGTCAGATGTGCACATATTTTCCATCATTGTTTGTGGTCCCCATCTTTTATTTTTGGTCTAAAAGTTTTCATGTGTTCTATAGAGACTCCAGAGTAGAGATTCCATTCCCTATTCTATGTGGGGTAGGGGTTTCATGTGGTTTCTAGGGACTCCAGAGTAGGGCTGTCGGGAAAGCTCGAACTCGACGAGTTCAACTCGGGCTCGGCTCGTTAAGGGCTCACGAACCTAACTTGAAACCTTAACGAGCCCGTGCCCGAGTTGGGTTTTATGGCTTGTTAGCTTATCGAGTCGGGTCCGAGTTGGGCGTTGTTCAACTCGGAAAATCGATTCGATAACTCATTTCCCCTCGATAACCTATATACCGAAACTTCCACAGACCAGACCGGCGGTTCTTATTTGCATTAAAAGCTACGGAAAAGAGTTTAAAAAATCAAAGTTACAAATGCCATTTTCAAAATTTAATGTATAAAATAAAACAATGAGTCGTTAAGAGGTTCATGAGCCTGCTCATTTTGAGGCTCGTGAGCCAACTCAGAAACTCATGACTTGATAAGAGACTCGTGGGCTATCTCATTTTGAGGCTCGTGAGCCAGCTCAGAAACTCATGGTTCGATAAGAGGTTCATGAGCCAGCTCGAATTCGACGTGTCCGAGTTCGAATTGGTGATCCAGGGCTTGACCCTTATCGAGCCCGATTTCGAGCTTTAGGTTTCGTATCGAGTTCGAGTCAGAGTTGAGGCCAACTCGGCTCGTTGAACTCGATAGACACCACTACTCCAGAGTAGAGATCCCATTCTCTGAGCTAGTTTGGGAGAGACCCAATTCTTCGACGAGGAGACTTTTTCAGACTCCATTCTCCGACGACTGTAGACTCCGGTGAGGATGTCTCCACGGCTTTTTTGGTTCGGCCCTTTCAGAGATGGGGCAGTTGTCCACATGTTTCGGCGGGCCAGAGTTCTCCAAGTTGAGACTCATTTTCAGTTGCAGTGACTCTGACAGGTGCAGTACAGTGGACATGCTCTCCGATGAGGAGATTTTGTTTGACTCACACTCCAGCCCTTTCGTCCTCCTCACCTGCACAACATGAGAAGTAACATCATCGACATCAGACGACAGTTGTGGGCGTTGAGTTGATATTGTCTGTAGTGTCTTGTATTGTGAGTTGATATTTCTTTCTGTTTATCCAAGCTAAGCATTGCATGCTCCAGCTTGAGGCGGAGTGTTAGATTATGCGTCATTATCGTGTAGATCGGTAAATGGATCTTTCTAAGATCCATTCAACCCATCCAAGAGTTTACTCCTACATCTACCAGCGGTGGGACTTGGAGGTTCTGTGAAGGCTATATAAGAAACCCCAGACATCTTGTATCAGATGAGAAAGTGTGATGCGTACATCAACCCTTTGAGGCGTTCTTCCGTAGTTTCATCCCGCTCCTTAAGAAGTAGGGTTCCATATTAAAATCCCGATTTTCATAATGTTTTTATTATTTATTTCTTTGATACTCTTCCGCTTTATATTTTCTAATAGTACCTAATGGGAAATTGTTTATGAGGGTTGTTAATAATCGTAAAGGACTCCTCAATCTTAGTCTCAGAGAATCCAATTGGTACGCAGATGGAATTAGTTCTATTTACTGCTAGACCAGACCGATAAGTTCCCTAAAAATGTTTAGTATAGTACTTGTGAAAAGGTGTGAGAATGAAAAGTATTATTCATCGTAGCTCTAGAGCTCTCATATACAGGAGAAAAGTTTTATGGGAAAATTACATAGAGTAGACTGGAGAAATAGAAAATTATAAGAAAATTACATAAACTCCCTTCCCCTCCCCTCCGCGCGCACCCCAGCTCCCCAACCCCCTTCATCGACAAAGCCCCGTCACCTCCGTCCTTCCGGAGAATACTCCAATCCCAACGCCCCCTCCCGTCGCTTCTTCAACTCCGGCAAACCCCCCAAAACCGACACCAACAACGCGGCCGCCCCCGCTACTCCTGCTTGCCCGCCGCCCCTACATTCCCTCATTGCCATCCTCCCCCTCCCGACTTGTGCTGCCATCCGCCCAATCTGAAACTGCAGGCGACGCCATTGCTCGATGCCGAGCCACAGAAGCCGCAAGAACCCTAGACTTAAGGCTCAGCGCCGCCCTCGTCGAAACAGTGAAGAACGAGTCCCTCGAACTCGTGGCTTATTCCTCAAATGCCAATACCGTGATATCAGGGATTTGGCAAGATTTTCAAGAAAATTGCAAAAGTATGCTTCATGTTAAAACCTCTTGCATAAAGGTTAAAGGTGATGGGTATTTAAGAAGAGTCAAGAGATAACTTTAGTAAATGGGTACGGAAATTACGTTCCAACCCCCTGGAGTAGGAATATTAAAAAGTAGGGCTGAAATAAAGAAATTTGGGTGGCCTCCTTACCTAATTAGGATTAGGATCATGGGTTTCACCTATTTAAAGGTCCCATGGCTTAATTCATTGGCCACATTTCCTCCTCTACTATACTTGTGCTATTGCTTTGTTATGGAATCTCCAAAAGCCGAGTTGTCCGATATGAAGATGCCACGTTAGTTTTTCAAGCACCATATCAAGGGAACAACATCCGAGTGGACACTAGCATTTGCGCCACACATGCTCTTTCGTCACGAAGTCGAAGGCTCCAACAATCGCACCACGCACGCCTGGATTCCGCCGTTTGCTCCACATCAGTTCTTCCTTGGGATGATCGAGAACGCTGAATTAAAGTTATCGACCTACAAGCCTGCAGATCCAACAATTCGTCGGGAGACGAATTTTTTAAGCGGAGGAGAACTGATGCAGTGTGAAACGGATAAATAGGGTCTTATGTTCTACTTTTTATCCGTTATTTAGAGGCTAATTTTATTTACGTTTATTTGAGTCGTCGTAATTTTATTTAATTAAAAGAGATCGTATGTGATATCAAATTAGTTAGTTTCAATTTGAATTTCAAATATAGTTAGAGTCAAATTAGGATAAGGTAGATTTGAATTTCAATTCAAATCAATTAGAGTCAAATTAGGATATGTTGGGCTTTTGAATTTGATTTGTTTCTAGTTTTGTAATCCCATCCCTCCTATATAAAGGGATGGTAGTCGATTATTTTTGTTGGAAAAAATGAACAACTTGTTTATTCCATAAGCCCTAGGCTCTCTTATATAGGAGAGTAGCCTATGGGTAAATTACATAAAGCATACAATTGAAAATAAAAATAACGAAGGGATACAGACACTACTATATGCGTTAACACTCCCCTCAAGATGGAGCATAGATATCAATCTTGCTCAACTTGGACGCACACTTCTGGAATGATCCTCGAAGTAATGCCTTGGTAAATTTATCAGCAGTTTGATTCTCTGAGGTAACATGAGATGTAGCAATGAACCCCTTCTGAATCATGTCACATATGTAGTGACAGTCAACCTCAATATGCTTGGTCCTCTCTTGGAATGCTGGGTTGTTTGCAATGAACAAGGCTGCCTGATTATCACATTCCAAGTTCATAGGAAGCGGTATATCAAGACATAGATCTGTAAGAAGAGCTTTCACCCACATCATCTCTGTGCTAGCCTGGGCCATAGCCCTATATTCAGATTCAGCATTGGATCTAGCTACCACTGTCTGTTTCTTGCTCCTCCATTAGACTAGAGAATCTCCAACATAGACTGCAAATCCCGAGGTGGACTTCCTGTCCTTGGGACATCCTGCATAGTCTGCATCCGCACACGCTGAGATAGAGATCTCCTTTCCCTTCTTAAATAGCAAACCTGCACCTGGAGATGATTTGAGATATCTAAGAATCATGTGTATTGCATCCATATGGACCTGACGTGGTTGCTCCATGAACTGGCTCACACGACTCACTGCAAATGATATATCAGGTCTAGTGATCGTGACATACAATAGTTTGCCTACCAATTCTCTGTATCTTCTCCTGTCCACCTCCTCTGTGTCATCATCATAGAGCTTCATGCTAGGATCCATTGGCATCGTAGCAGGCCAACACCCAAGCATACCTGTTTCACTCAACAAATCTGTAACATATTTCCTCTGCGACATTACTAATCCATATGGATTTCTAGCAAATTCTAGCCCTAGAAAATATTTAAGGACCCCAAGGTCCTTGTTGACAATTTCGGTTCCCAGTTTTTCTTTCGCCTGCTTTATGCCCTGCTCATCATCTCCTGTAATCAAGATGTCATCTACATAAACCATGATTACAATAATACCTCTAGCAGTCTTCTGTACAAACAAGGAATGATCAGCATTGGAGCGTTTGTATTCTTGTTTCTCAAAGAGGTCTGAGAGCTTCTGAAACCATGCTCTGGGGCTCTGCTTAAGGCCATAGATAGCCATATGTAATATGCATACGTTGGAACACTCCCCCTCAACAGCCAAACCGGGTGGCTGTTGTATATAGACTTCCTCCTGCAAATCTCCATATAAGAATGCATTCTTCACGTCCAGCTGATAGAGCGGCCAGTCTCTAGCAACTGCAACTGACAACAAGATCTGGATAGTTGAATGACGGGCCACAGGCGAGAATGTGTCAAGGTAATCCACCCCGTATGTCTGTGTAAAGCTACGTGCAACAAGACGTGCCTTGTACCTATCAATAGAGCCGTCTGCATTGTGCTTCACTGTAAACACCCACTTACAGCTCACCGGGTTCACATCTGGAGGTATAGGAACCAAACTCCAAGTTCCTCTGGACAGAATTGCCGCCATTTCTTCCTCCATTGCTAGCCGCCATCTACTATCCTGCAGAGCATCTTGATAACTCCGTGGAATATCTACAGCTGACAGTGCCACCACAAATGTCCTGAAATCTCCAGATAATCTCTCAAAAGACACAGATGCTGACAATGGATATGTAACACAACTCCTCTTCGATTTGCGTAGAGCAATGGGAACATCTAAATCTGCTGTAGCCTCATCTGGCCCCTGCAACATATCCTGCTCAGAAATGTCGTCAGATCCATCAATAGAAATATTTTCATTACATACCATAGGCGAGCTAGGAGACAAGTCATGACCATGAGCGGGAGGAGGCATGCGAGTATAATGGAACGGTAGCGGTGAGACATGTATATGTGGTGATGGCGGCGGCGGTGGTGGTGTTGGTGGTGTTGATGACGGCATTTGAGGTGGTGATGTCATGTATATGGCATCAGTAGATGGAGGTGGTAGCTGCTTGTCTCCCGAGGCTGAAAAATACATAACAGATTCAAAAAATGTAACATCTGCACTGACCATGTACCGCCGACGCAGGGGATCAAAACACTTGTACCCCTTTTGAGTTCTGGAGTACCCAACGAAAACACATTTGACAGCCCTAGGAGAGAGCTTGTCAGTACCAGGCGACAACTGATGGACAAAGGCAACCGAACCAAACACACGAGGAGTAAGAGTGAACAGATCCTTCGCAGGATGGATGAGGGAAAACGGAATCTGTTCATTCAAGACAGAAGAAGGCATACGATTGATTAGGTAACATGCAATGAGAACTGCATCACCCCAGTAAGAGTAGGGAACATGACTCTGTATAAGAAGTGATCTTGTGACATCAAGAAGGTGACGGTGTTTCCTTTCAGCAATTCCGTTTTGTTGAGATGTATAAGCACAAGATGTTTGGTGAACAATCCCTTTTGAGGAGTAATAATTGGCAAGAACATTGGTGCACAATTCTAAAGCATTATCACTTCTAACAAACTTCACAGATGTGGAGAAAACATTTTGTATTTCATTCAGAAAATGGATAATGATATTTCCTGCTTCAGATTTATTTTTCATCAAAAACACCCATGACACTCTAGAAAAATCATCTATAAATACTATATAAAATCTGTGTCCCTGATGATCAGGTACACGACTCGGACCCCAGACATCAATATGAAATAACTCGAACTTGGAGGTACTACTCCGACCTGGACGACTGGGAAAGGACGACCTGTGATGCTTTCCCAACTGACACGCCTCACATTGAATAGGTGTGTGAGGAAAACCATAAGGTAACACGTGACTTCAACTTTTGAAGCGGTAAATGTCCAAAGCGCAGATGCCACAATAAAGTAGATACTTGTCCAGTGGGAAGGGATGAGGTTCCAGCAAATGGGGTCTGATTCAGGCGGTAGAGGCCTCCTTGCTCATAGCCACGACCAATCACGTTGCCCGTATGGATGTCCTGAAAAATCAAAGATGGATCAAAAATTGCCCGACAATGTAGATTCTTCGTAATCTGACTAATTGACAACAAATTCATTGAAAAATCAGGTGCATGTAGCACATTCTTGAGCTGCATAGAAGATGCCAATCTAATCTCCCCTTGACCAGTGATGGTGGAATGTGTACCATTGGCAATTACTACTGTTCGGCCTGGAGGAATCTGAGTGTATCCTGTAAGTAAACTCTGGTCGCCACATAATTGATGTGTAGCGCCCGAGTACATAATCCATGGTAATGTATCTGATCTACTACTGGTGAATGCAAGTATGCTACCTGAAGCACTGGTAGACGCAGAGGCAGAAGCAGCGGCGTCAGATTGACTCTCCGTAGTCGGTGCTGGACCAGATGGTGGAATAATGCCCCTCAGACGGGCAACTAGACCGTCGAACCGTTGATCCAAAGTAGCAGCAGATGGAGGCTCTATCTGCTCAGCAACCCGTGCGGATGCAGGAAATCCATGCTTCGAGTACCATGTGTCTTCATTGTGTCCAACGCGGTGACAGTAGGTACATGTTGGCCTAGTGCGACCACCTCTTCCACGAGGTCCACGTCCACGGCCCTGGTGATGAAATCCACGACCCTTGTTGGCTGCCATGGCTGAAGTATTCTGACTCGAGGCCGTGGAAGGAACTGTGATCCGACTCAGTCTATGGAAAGCTTCCTCCATGGGAGGAATAGTAGAGTTGGCCAAAATCTGTGATCGTGCCGCCTCATACTCTGGATCAAGTGCAGCCAGGAACACACCCACCATAGTCGCGTTCCTATATGTCTTCTGCTGTTCTGGCGTGGCTGTCAAGGGCATGAAGCTGTAGAGCTTCTGGAACATCCCTCTCAGTGATGTATAGAGAGAATGTAGAGGGCGACCATTCTGCTTGATAGTGAAGATGTCATGCTGGAGTTGCAGAATCTTTGTCTCGTTCTTTGCCTGTGAATATGTAGCCGCCAGAATGTCCCACATATCCTTGGCTGTGGGTTGATGTAGAATGTCATTGGCTATCTCAATTACCAGTGTACCGGATAGCCAAACTTTGGCGTGTGCATCATCAGCCTCCCAAGAGGCATTGGCTCCAGTCTTCTCAGCAGGCTCTGGTTCGGTAAGAATGTGCTTCTTCCCCGTTGACTTTATCATGCTCATGAACTGCATTGCCCACAGTTCATAGTTTGTACCGTCCATCTTTACAATAGACGCTGGACCACGAAAGGCGCCAATAGATGGGATATCCGCCTTGCTTTCTGACATACTAGAGATGGAAGACTGGAGCGATTGATAGAGGATGAGATTCGTCTACAATGACATAGACGAATTTAATTGCACGTGTAGACCTCAAGCAACTAAACCCATGTAGATGAAGATATGCGCCCTAGGGATTAGGGCTTAGCACACGTTCACGCGCGCAAGAAGCATGCGCACACGCAACTGGTTTGCTCTAGCAAATGGATCTCACGTGCTTAGGGCGCAGGCGAGGAGGCTACAGGCGCAGAGGAGACGCACGCGCACAGTGCTGGATCGTGTGCAAGAGGGCTACAACGCGCAGTGGAAGCGCGCTCGCGCAGTGCGCGGTAGAGGTGCAGCACGGAGGCGCGGCAGAGGCGCAGTGCGCAGCAGAGGCGCAGGGGCGCTGGTGCACTTCGCGCAGGGGCGCACTTCGCGCAGGGGCGTAGGCGCTTAGGAGCAGCAGCACCGTCGCACAAGGGTGCTGGTGCGGCTGCGGTTAGCCCCGGCGGCGCCGATGAGATGGAGAGAGAAGGAGAGGCCGACGGGTGGGGTAGGGTAGGGTTAGGGTTTCGAGAACTCCGGTCTAGGACCGTCGCTCTGATATCATGTTGGGAAAAATGAACAATTTGTTTATTCCATAAACCCTAGGCTCTCTTATATAGGAGAGTAGCCTATGGGTAAATTACATAAAGCATACAACTGAAAATAAAAATGAGGAAGGGATACAGACACTACTATATGCGTTAACAGTTTTAAGTAGTTAAAGTTAAAGTACAATTGAGATTCTTATCTCTCTATCTCTATCTCCATCTCTCGTCTCTCTCCTGCCCTACGCGATCTCCGTGATTCTCTTCTCCAAAATCCCTCGTTTTTCCGACGAGTTTTCTCCTCTCAATCACTCCAATTTCTTCTCCGTCGAAGTTCCACCGTCAAATTAATTTCTCCATCTTTGCAAAATCCATTTACACTAATAGCGCAGCTTGATTATAACATTTTAGGTGCATAGGAAGAGACACCTCCATTGTTAGGTCAGTCTGGACGGACTTGGCCTACATCATTTCTATGCTCCCTTGGGCCATTGCCCTATACTCTGATTCTGCACTACATCTGGCCACAACTGTCTGTTTCTTGCTGTTCCCTGAAACCAACGAGGTGCCTACAAACCATGGAAGGAAATATCGACGATATATAGGTGATATATTGCCGATATATCGATCTCGAGATGGGACTGATCTGAGCACCGATATGGCAATATATCCCGATTTTCAGGCATTTTCTTCACAAAAGCTCGCTGATATGGGCGATATTTCGTCGATATATTGTCGAACTATCGTATCGATACGATATCGATATCAATACGGCCTTCCATGCTACAAACAAAGTGAAGCCTGAAGTTGACTTCCTATTCGTGGGACACCCAACATAGTATGCGTCCACAGATCCTGACACTGTCAGGGTTGTGTCTCTCCTGAATAGACGTCCTGCACTTGGAGAAGACTTGAGATACATTAAGATCATGTTGACTGCATCCATGTGAGGCTGCTTAGGTTGCTCTATAAATTGGCTAACCCTGCTGACAACAAATGATATAGTAGGCTTGGTAATTGTGACATACAATAGGTCCCTTGCCATCTCTCTGTACTGTCTCTTATCTACCTATGCAGAGTCATCATCATATAACCATGCATTGGGATCCATTGGAGTAGTAGCAGGTTTACATCCTGTCATACCCATCTCAAATAGGAGATCCATGACATATTTTTCCTTTGCGTCATTACCATTTTCTGATGGTTTATGGCGAATTCTAATCGAAGAAAATACCTCAGTGTACCAAGATCCTTGGCCACGAACTGTTTTCCAAGAAAGGCCTTGGTTTCCTGAATTTCTTCGTTATTATTGCCTGTGACAACAATATCGTCTACATAAACAAAAATAGCAATAGTACCTTTCTAGGTCCTCTTAAGAAAAAGAGAATGTTCCGCAGTAGATCTGACAAAACCATGTAGTTCAATCAACTCTGAGAGGAAAAAGGATGCATCGTACATGCACGTTGCTTCCGTTGTAAAGCAATAGGCACATCCACGTCCACTGTATCCTCAGAAGGAGTATCATCCAGAACATCTTGCAGACTCAGATCACCAGTGCCATTAGTAAAACTCAAATGCTCAGGACATACATTGGACGTGCTGCATGGTGGTAGAGGCACATGGGCCCGAGGCCGCCGTTGGTGAACTTGTGAAAACAAAGGAGGTGTGACAGGAGCTGTAGGTGGTGGTCATAGTGTAGGTGGTGGTAGTGGTGGAGTAAGGGAGACATGAGGTAGTGGCATGTAAACCTCTTCTCCACTCTCTGACAGAAAGAGTTTGTCTCCTGTAGGAGAGAAATACATGATGGATACAAAGAAGGTGATATCTGCACTACCATAGTACCTTCACCGAGCAGGGTCAAAGTACCGATACCCCTTTTGGGTTTTGGAATACCCAACAAACACACACTTGATTGGTCTAGGGGAGAGCTTGTCACGACCTGGAGACATCTGATGCACAAAAGCAACACATTAAAAACACGAGGTGTGAGAGAATAAAGATCCTTCTCGGGAAACACAACCGAGAACAGAGTCTTTTTCCCCAGAATCGATGAAGGGATACGATTCACCTAATAACACGTAGTGAGAACAACGTCCCCCCAGTACGAGTAGGGGGCACAACTTTGAATCAGAAGAGTCCTGGTGACATCCAAGAGATGGCGATGTTTCCTCTCAACCACACCATTCTGTTGGGATGTGTTAGAAAATAAACATGAGGAAGCGAACATGGAAAAAGACAAAGAAGAATAAGAACAACGGAATTTAACGTGGAACCCTACTCCTTAAGGAGGGGGATGAAACCACGAAGCCCTCAAAGGGACATATGCTTCATTGCTCTTTCTCGATGCTTACAGGAAGTCTGGGGCTCCTTATATAACTTCCCCAGAGCCTCCAAGTCCCACCACTGGTAGATGTGGGACTAAACATATGGATGTGGGTAAATGGATCTCTCTAGGATCCATTTACCCTGCTCCAACTCATATGGCGCACAACCAAATACTCCAACAGGACGTATAAGCACAAGATGACTGCACAAGATGACTGATGCACAATACCATATGATCTAAGAAATTTAGAAATTTGTGTACTGTAGAATTCAAGTGCATTATCAGAACGTATATACTTGACATTTGGAGAAAAGACATTCCATATTTCATTAATAAAGACCGAATGATAGGAGATTAGCATCAGACTTGTTCTTAAGCAGAAAAACCCATGACAATCTAGAAAACTCCTGAACAATAACGAGAGAAAATCGATGTCTCTGAAGATCTGGAACACGACTAGGACCCCAAGTATCCAAATGAATCAACTCATAAAGACCATGACTACTTTGACCCTCACGACTCTGGAATGTGCACCTATATTGCTCCCCAAGGTGGCAGGCCTCGCACTGAAAGGCAAAGCGAGGAGAGATCTGAGGAAGAACATGACACATGTTTTGCAAAGGAAGATGACCAAAACAAAGATGCCACATATACGTATAGACAAATCCAATGCGAAGAGAGGAGACTGTAGCATATGGAGATTGCACCAGTTTGTATAGGCGTCCTTGCTCACAGCCAGAACCAATCACCCACCAGTTAGAGTGTCCTGAAATACAAGAGCAAAAGGGTTAAATATGGTACGACAATGCAAATCCTTGGTTATTTGACTAATTGATAATAAATTCATAGAGAATTCAGGAGCGTAAAGAACATCCTGAAGCCGTATTTTAGGGGTTAACTGCACCTCCCCTTGATCAGTAAATGAGGAGTGTGTCCTATCAACTATCACCATAGATCTGCCTGATTGAGTTGGGCTATAGGTAATAAACTGACCTTTGTCACCCCGGAGATGATGGGATGCTCCTGAATCCATGATCCACTCTGACAAGTCTGCCCTGTAACAGCTAGTAAAAGCATATGTTGTACCTGATATGGATGTAGTTGTTGAGGCTGCTACCTCGGAGGATCCTGACGATGCGCTAGTTGACAAGGAGAAGGCATAATCTCATTAAGCCGTGCGACTAACTCATTAAACCTCTGGTCAGATGCGACAGAACTACTGCCCTGCTAGATCTATTCTGCCACACGTGCTGAGGCAGGAAACCCATGCTTAGAATAGTATGTTTCAAAGGAGTCCTCAAAGAATGGAAGTAGTTGTGGTATGGGTCTACACCCACAACCATCTTACTATATGTCTGTGTAGACATTCTTTGTTCCAGTTTGCAACCCTAGTTTTCAGATATTGTTGTCATCATGTTAGATAACAAAGCAAATATTCCATCCCTAAGCGCCTTCAAAGGTCCGGCATCCTTTATAAAGATGGATGGAACTAATTATGAACTGTGGGCCATGCAGTTCATGAGGTTAATGCAATGTAATGGCAAGAAGCATATCCTCACACAGGAGGAACCTACCGACAAGGCTGGGGTTGATGCCTCATGGGAGGTAGATGACACGTATGCACGAGTATCGCTTTCTGGAACAATATCCATGGATATAGCCAATGACATTTTGAGTCAACCCACGACAAAGGCTGTGGGACATTCTCGTCGCTACATATTTTCCGGTGAAGAATGAGTCAAAGATTATGCAACTTTAGCATAACATCTTCACTTCGAAGCAGAATGACCGTCCTCTCCATAGCCTTTAAACTTCTCTAAGGGTATGTTTGAAAAGTTGCGTGGTTACATTCCCTTGACTGTTACATCGGAGCAACTCAAGGCATACATGGATTCCGTGATGACGAGAGTTTTTTAGCGCTTCTGGATCCTGAGTGTGATGCAGCTAGAGCACAGATTTTTAACGGTGCCTTTATACCTCCGATGGAGGAGGTATATCGCCGGCTGAGCAGACTCTCCATATCTTCTGGTGGTACTTCCGTGGCTCAAACTTCTTCAGCCATGGCAGCGTCTCAATCAAGTCACATCCTAGTAGACCAAAACGGAGCCCAACGAGAAGCTTGCGGTGGTGCTCACAGGCGCACAAGGGCACAAACACCGTTGGGACAATGCACGGAGGTGCGTGCACCACTAGGGTTGCACACAGGGGCACGAGCAGACGCAACGCTGGGGTGTGAGTGCGCTAGGGCTCGAGCACCGCTGGAGCTGCACACGAAGATGCGCGAGCGCCGTCGAGTGTGGTGCGTGGAGATGCGGGCCACAGGGATGTAGTGCTGAGGTGTTGCGACGGTGCATGGAGCGAGGAAAAGAGGTGTGCGGCGGTGGCTCGTGGGGTTTTGTTGGGGACGGTGATTCAGGGCACTAGCTTCGGTCTAGGACCGTCACTCTGATACCATGTGGAAGTGTAAAAGGGATGAAAACGATACATTTACTGTAGCCCTAGAGCTCTATTACATAGGAGAGAGTCTCTAGGGATACATAGATAGCCGAAAAGAAATAAAAAATTACATGATAACATATAAAGATATAAATATCTCAACAAATAAAGTTGGGGCTTTTGTATTTTAATGTGGAATCATGACAGGTTCTTCAAGGATAAACTAGGATCTTAATTTTGGACATAGAAAACACATGTTTTTTTGGTAAATGAAATTTTAAATTTGAGTAATTCCGAAAATCAAACCTTAGAGCTATACATTATTTTATATGTTTTGTGTCTCTTAGGTGGTTTTTTTCGAAAATGGTTCGGTAGTTGCTAGATCTAAGACTCTAAAGTATGGATCTAAGATGTTTTTCCCTCTGAAAATCAGAATATGAAGAGTATACTTTCAATTTAAACACCAAGTATTTATGAGTTTGTGCGTATTAGGTGTTAGAAATATTATATAGTAATTTCGAAAATTAAAACATAAAATAATTATCAAATTCTTAATTGTTCGCATTGTATGGCTTATGAATGGTTGTTTTTCAATTTCCTCGCAGATTTTAGTAATCATCATCCTGACACATTGCTGATTAAGATCTGACAGTTTTGAGGATAAGAGGGGGATTTCTGTGGGGACATTTACAATGCAATTTCCGTGGGAAGAAGTTGGGAGGAAGGGGGATCCCGATGATGAAACATCTTGTTTGCAATAACAAGAATGTTGCTAAGTGGACATGCTGTCCCAAAGATGTGAGGGATAAGGTGATGGCTAGCTTAGACATAAAGGAGAGGGATACAAAGATGTAAGGAGAGATGAACAATTCAAAGGGTTCATGTTTGAGAAAGAATTGAATATCCTTTCAGATTCAGACGTCGATGACTTTATCTACTCCGCTGACATTCAGACTATAATGGAGAGAGGGGTATACCGGAGGGTAACAAAAGAATTAATGGGGAGCGAGTTTGAGAGGAGAGAACTCAGTGGTGCACGAGACAACTTCTATGGTGTATGTGGTTGACCCACTAAAAAACACAAGGGGAAGGGAATCGAGCCCTTCTTGACGAGGAGCGGGTCCATGCAATACAAGCCACACAAGGATTCGAGGCAGAAGATAGTGAAGGGTATGCTCACAAATGCATGGGAGAGGGTGGGAAAGGTCATCGGGACACTCTTCTTTGGGGAGAGCATTCCTGCCAACGTTACTAGCATGCCATTTCTGCAGCATGCCATTGATGAGATTGCTGCAGCAGGAACGGGAGTGAAGTTTCCCAAGTCCTACGAGATAATAAACTAATATCTCAAGATGGAGAAGGAGTTGGATGAGTACATTGCCTAGCTAAGGAGGAGATGACCAGAGTACGGGGTGATGCTGATGTGCGATGGGTGGACGAGATAAATGAGGAAGCAAATCATCAACTTCCTCGTTTACTGCGATGGAAAGACAATTTTTTTGAAATCTGTTGATGCATCTGAACATGCGAAGGACCACTAGTACCTGCTGAAGTTGATGGACATCATCGAAGATGTTGGGAAAGAAAACATTGTCCTTGTTGTCACGGATAATGGCAGCAACTTCAAGAAAGCAGGTGAAATAATAATAAAGTCTAGCAACTATGACATTTTTTGGACACTGTGTGCTGCACATTGTATTGGTTTAATTCGAAAAGACTTCAACAAGAGGAAGCTTGTCTCAAGGTTGGTGCAACATGCACGAACGATCACCACATTCATTTACAACCATTCCAAAGTGCTGGCTTTGACGAGGCGGATGTGCAATGGTGAGCTGTTGATGCCTTGCATCACACACTTTGCAACCATTTTTATAGCATTGCAAAACCTCAAACAACACACAATTTGGTTGGAAACCATGTCTTGCCATGGTGAATGGTTCGAGATACCTGAAGCTCGGACTGAAGAAGGACGGAAAGTGGAGACATTGATTAATGATCTCCACTTTTGGGATGAAGTGACTCGGGTCACGAAGATCATAGTTCTGGTTGTTATTGCGTTGCGGATCGTAGATGGCGATAAGAAGCCGACCGTGGAAGTAATCTACGAGGCAATATGTTGCATGAGAGAGAATGTTAGAGAAACAGTTGAAAAAGAATTTAAAACATGGTTAGACATCATAGACGAGCGTTGTCCAAGATGCTTTCACATTGTCTTCACAAGATTGGTATCTATTATGTAATAACCTAATTTATTTTTCATTTTTATAGCCCTTTATAGACTGATATGCAGCTTATTATTTCAGTCTTAAGTACCGGTATAAGAATAGTTTTGGTTCAAATGCTGACCTTCTAGCAACTGTATAAATTGTGGTGGAGAGGCTCGTTAAGTACGAGAAGACACAAACCTTGTGCATGGACGAGGCAATTTTGATTTTGGAGCTAGATTGGGGCTTACAAATCATTCTTTAAAGGTGTTATGTCACAATTTATGACTTCAACCCATGTGCTTGTCAAGTACTTCATGAATGCCCTAGGTTTCTTCGGTCGAATTATTGCTGTAAATGGACAGGATGATACTCTTCTGGAAAGGACAAAGACAAATCAGTCCATTGAATGTGTAGTGATGCATTAATATTATTGATTTATCTCCTTTTGGATTTTTAGCAGCCGAATGGTTATTGTACGTGAGGGATGCTCCTCGCATACGAAAAGTGGTCGTGAAAGTGTTGTCTCAAACTACATCTACTGGTGGTTGTAAGAGGAATTGACGCACATTCCACTTGATCCCATTCGAAGAGAGGAACATGATGGGAGAACAAAACCTTCATGATCTTGTCTACGTGCACTACAACTTGTGGCTGAATATGAAACATGCAAGGGATGGCCGGGACAAAGAGGACTACACAGACCCTATTGATCTTGCATACATTTTCAAGATGCACGATGACGATGCCGATGAAGATATTCTCCAGAGTTGGATGGATTTCAATGGTGCCCCTATTCTCGATCTACTGGGTGGAAAACCAAATGAGAATATAATCCAGCAAATGGGAGCAACTCTAGGTGACTATCTTTCTAGATCCTTGTAGATTACAGACCCTCACTGAGGTTGGAGGTCGTGGTTGATGCAGTCATGGCCTCAAATTTCAGCGAAATTCGGTCGAATTTCTGTCGAATATCGATATCCAGTCGAAATCGAAATTCAACCGAAATGACCGAAATATGGGGGTCCTAGTACAAAAAATGATCGAAATGACCGAAATTTCGGTCGAAATTCCACCGAAATTCCATCGAAATTCTGTTTTGGTCGGTACCGAAATGGTGACCGAAACCGACATTTAAGGCCTTGGATGCAGTTGTTGATGAAATTCTCTCCACTAGTATCAAATCCAAATCCTGGTCATAGGATGACAGTGGAGATGATGATGATGTTGGTGATCATGGTGGATTTGGTTTGGTGGAGAAACATATTCATGTGGGTCAGTAAGGGGTGGTCGTGGACCACAAGATACAAGATTCGTGGAAGGGCTCCACCCATGGTGTGGATATATGGGGCGATTGAGGAATACACACTGATAGTTTAATTTGAATCTGAGTTCGGGACCTATAGATTACGATGCATACGGTCGTGTCATTCGTCCTACTGATAGCAACATGGACCATTTGATATCATATGTAGGTTCCTTGAGTTGCATGGACATTGACTACCCATATCGTTGAGGAACACCAAGTTCCCTAGGCGGATATGGATCATCATACGATGAGAGATCATTTCGCGTCTTCCTAGAATTCTTTCGTACTCCTTCTCCTGGATCGTATGCACATCATCCTCCCCTTTCTCATGCGTATGCACCTCTATCATATTCATATGGTTATGGTCAATATGGGTTATATAGCAGCTACAACGGTGAGAACTACCAAGGTAGCAAACCTGAGCAGAGCAAGGGCGACTTCTTTAGCGGTGACAGTTATGGTTTCTTCCCTGAATACACGTAAGTGCCTCCTTCTCCTCCGTAGAGATATTTTCCTTCTACGTCATCGTCCTCCCAAGGATTTCAAGCTAGTGCTTCGCAGCTTCGTCTTGCCACTCGTAATACTGGATCTAGTATAACGACGATGCCGCGGCGATGGAGAGCCTCTCTAGGGCATCCATGGTGGACGACCATGAGAGGGAGAGAGAGAGAGAGAAAGAGAGAGAGATATGCTTCCTAAGCATTGTGTAAAGAAGAGCAATGTGGTGCCTCTCCTTTTATAACATTTTGAGATCCATGGATCTCAATCCATGGGACAACACAAATCCAATGGTTCACATTGATTGTGTTTCTTTTAATGGCTAAGATTTGTGTTGGTAAAAACCAACAACAATTATTTGTTGTCTTTGAAATAAATTAAATATATTGAAAATCAATCAATATATTTCAATATAAATCAAAGCAATAGACATGGAATATCTTGGACAAGAATCAAGCCTCCTTCCATGTATAGAGTGGATGGCCACCAATTTGGAGAGCCCAAATTGGCCGTCCACTCCATGTATGGAATGGATGCCTTCTCATTCCAATTATGCTTAGATCTTATATCTCACATAATATCCCACATATGCAACAACTTTTGTTGCAAAATATTCTACAAAAATAATTCACAATTATTTTGTAGACATTGCAATCTTGCCATTAAAAAATTGTGAATTTTATTCACAACCCAAAATAAAATGTGAATTACATTTTCAATTAATTTTCCAATGTGAATCAAATTCACATCAACATTTAACTAACAAATGTAAATTGCAAATAACTCTCTCTTATATATTATAAATCACATTTATAATATATATGACTATTATGGATATTGCTATCCATATTATGCATATCCATGCAAGGTTCAGGAAAGCGGTATGCGTATGCGTTCGGACAGGTCACTGAATAGCGCTTAAGCGGTATGCGGGGGCATATGCGGGGTATATGCGGTTCTACGCGGTTTCCTAATTTTTTATTTAAAAATAAATAAATATATACAAAAATAACTACAACAGAACCAAACTTATGTATAATTGTAGTCCAACAGAAGATCTAAGAAAAATAACTTTCATATAGAGTTCAAAACAATCTCTATCAATCAAATATCAATACTTCACTAGAACGGTTAGCACAAAAAATAATTGATAACAATCAACAAAATAAAAAAGTCAGCGCACAAAATGCCTCTATTGTTGAATATAATGTCATTTATCTCTGTCGTTATATTTATAATTAATCCTCCATTAAAAGTACCAAATTTTACATATAATATATTACATTCATAATAACTATTAATTGACTAAATTAGTTTGCAAAATTATTAGTATATTATTCTTTTTCTTCCTTGCGTGTTTACTCCAATCTCGAAGTACACCTACTTTAATGATGGATTCAAATAATCATGTAATGCTTGGTTAGCATGCATGCAAAAGTAAGGATAACATGGCATAAACAACCCAGCAAAACATGGCACAAATAAAAAAAATAAAAAATAAATAAAAAAATGTGTATGCGGCCGCACAGACCGCATATGCGGCCGCATAGCCCGCATATGCGGCCCGCATAAGCGCACAGGGCGCATAATGGGGGGCTTCAGGAAAGCGGTGCGCTGAGGGCACCGCATACGCATATGCGGCCGCATAAGCGGCCGCACGGGCCGCTTTCGTGAACACTGTATCCATGATAATTAAATCATATTTAATCACCGTGGATGTCATTTCTCTTGTTCTCAAATAATATGAATCACATTCATATTACTTACATCTTTGATAATCAAATCACATTTAATTATCTCAGATAATCAAATTCATATTACTCATGATAATTAAATCTCATTTAATTATCCATTTTCTCAATGCTCGGATACATATTATCAACAATGAAATTATCCTGAACCCATTCAAGGATAATGCGCTTTCTCTGCAAATACTTGGAGATAAGGACATGGCGATTGTATTGTTCCACGTATAGTGACTTGGATATTGAGATCATATCTCAAATCCAGATCGCGGGCCTCCCATAGATGCTTGATTAAATCAAGACCGCAAATCTAAACTTCTTATTGCATCTGAATCAGTGTTGCAATAGTCGGCCGACTATCCCGAATAGTCGGTCCGACTATGCAGTGCGGGGGGGGGGGGTAGCCGACTGAACAGACCTCTAGTCTGTCAATAGTCAGCCCGACCGAATAGTCGGCCGACTATTCGGCCGACTGGCCCGACTATTAGGCTGACTGGAGTTTGACATTTGATTTTTTTTATTTTTTATTTTTAATTTTTATGGGTTATATTTTACCATGGTATCACCACACATGTCAAATTCTATATATCTATTATATTGATTGGTACTTTTATCTTGGACCCATGTTAACTAATGACCATATATGTATAAAAATATAAGAATATATGTATTATAAATAAATTTTATATTAAAAAATATAAAACCGAATAATTCCGAATAGTCGCCCGAATACCGATTATTCTCTATTCAATGACCCCTCCGACTGAATACCGAATACCGTCTTCTGCAACACTGATCTGAATCGCATTCAGATCAATGTCCAACATTTGGATCGAGATTAGATCACTTCTGTACTGAGTGGAGTCACTAAAATCCAGATCCGTTTCATCACTCCCTAGGAATGGAAGCGTCATGGTTATACAATCGTTTATGATCACATCACCCTCAGGTATTCCCAATACCTGTACATCTTGCATACTGGAAGACTCTGATTAGACCTTAAGTATTTGATCAACTTTATACTGCCTACTTCATGGTTTCATCAGTAAGTTTCTCATTCGATCATTGGGAATCGGTATCGATCATATACTTTCCAGAAGCATATATCATACCTAGGTCTTGATCATATACTTTCCAAAAGTATATATCAAACATAAAAATTCAGTCAAGCTTCCAAAGCGAGACGACCGTGCACGGAATTTGATTCTTCCCAATATCTCATGAGGAGCTCATGTCTTTCGGTTCAGTAATGAACCTGTATGATCCCTTTGAGAGATCGTATTACTGATATGCCCTTACATGCACACCAGTGCACCGGTGTATAGACCTTGGTTATGTTATCAACCTATTGGTCTGCCAAATGTACATACTCAAACACATAGTAACACATCTGTCTCCGGTCAAAGGATGCATGCCTGTATCGTGACAGCATACGATATGGGACTTTGGTTTATCTCGATCTCATTAAGTCAACTCTTTGAACTAACTAATCTGACACCTCCGAATCTCTATTCCTATGCCGAGGACCTGCATCAAGAGGTCGGTCAGATATCAACCTTTAGAGATAAGGATTGCCATCTCCTATTCAGGCTGGAGATCATCTCTTAACGATTATTTGGCGGTGCTTGATGAGTCCTCAATCTAACTCTTTAGATATTCATCCAAGCACCATCCTCTATGATTCAACATTTGAATCAACATCTGTATGATCATCAAGATGGTCATGGTACATAACCCTAGTTGTACTAAGGGACCTATTATGCAAATTATTCATTCTTCATTTCAAATCAGGGAATGATATTTGTAATAACATTTATTGCATAATGGCTCGCCGTGGGCTCGCATGTCCAACACGGACATCCTCCCCGCTAGACCACAAAAGAGGAGCGTGGTCCGATTGTGGCCTACGAAGGGCCCAAGCGCACACTAGAGGGAAGAGATGAGCTGCCTTTATTGAAACCATGAACCCATCGATGCGGAATCTCGATCTAGAGTTTCTCCATGTGAAGTGATAACCATCCGCATAACAATCTGCAACCCAAACTCCCCGATGGACTCTAACAAAGCTTCAGAGCCACCATCAACCCCGCCATGCTGTTGTGGTCGGTCGTCCAAGCGCAATGTCACTTTGAAATCACCATCGATGACCCTAACCTCCTCCGGATATTTTTCCATGATCAGATTGAGCTCCTTTGGTAAAATTGACCCAAAATGTCCTATAGGAGGCCCATAAATACATGTCACCATCACCTTCTCGTAATCCGCCCTACATTTGAATAACATGGAGATAAAGTGCCTGCCCAAGGAAGGTCGTATAGATATCGATATCGATTCAGTCTGTCCGAAAAAGGATATATCGGGATATATCGTCGATATATCGATGATATCGATCATCCATGACACTTATATTGCTCATATCTGTCATATTGAGCATATCAGTTGTTAATGTTGATTGTTGACTTATATATATATTGAAAATGGAGTTTATCCAAGACTTATATTGCATTACATATTATGTATAAACAATGCGTTTGAGCTATTTTTGATACCAAACAAAGAAAGAGCATAATATCATTTTTCTATTAGAGACATAACAACAACAACAAAGTCTTTTCCCACAATTAAGTTGGGTCGGCTACATGGATTCTTCGCCTCCATTCATATCTATCTTGGATCAATCTCGGGCTTATATTCGAAAAATTAAGCTCCCTTCGTATGGTCTCTTTCCTACACTTCTTGGGCCATCCTCACCCTCTCTTAGTCGGCTCAACATCCTTAACACTCACATCTCCTAACTGGTGCTTCAGATGATCTTCTTTGCAAATGATCAAACCATCTGAAGCGGTTTTCTCGCATCTTATCCTTGATCGGAGCTAAACCAACTTTTGTTCTGATTGCATCATTTTGAATCCCATCCTTACGTGTGTGTCCACACATCCACCTTTGCATTTTCATTTCTGCTACAACAATTCTCTGCACATGTTTATGGTTCACATGCCAACATTCAGATCCATAGAGCATAGCTGGTCTGACGACTGTTTGTAAAACTTTCTTTTGATTTTTAAAGGAATTTTTATATCATAGAGAACAACAGAGGCTCCTCTCCACTTTAGCCAACCTGCATTTATTTTATTAGTAACATCTGTATCAATTTCTCCATCGTGTTGCAAAATAGATCCCGACTATCTAAAAGAATCTTTCTTTCGAATGTTATCATCACCAATCTTCACATCGATTCCTTCATTATTGCTTCCATCAAAGGTGCACTCAATATATTCCGTCTTTGCCTAATGCATATCGCCAGACCTCAAGATTCTCATTTTCTCCATCTCTAGTCTCGTCAACTACCTCAATATCATCATCAAATAACATGCACTAAGGTAACACATCTTGAATGTGACTTGTCAACTCGTCCATAATCAAAGTAAAAAGAAATGGACTCAAAGCTGATCCTTGATATCAACCAATATTGATGACAAAATAGTCAATCTTCTTAGACAGGGTCCTTACACAAGATAATACCCCGTCATACATGTCCTTTATGAGCTTAATGCATAAGACATGTACTTGTCTCTTCTCCAAAACTCTCTACAATATCTCTCGTGAGACAGAATCATAAGCCTTCTCCAAATCAATAAAGATCATATGAAGGTTCTTCCTTTTAGCTCTCTAAATATCCATTGTATGCACCCCCTCTTGTATCCATTTTTCTATAAGGGACATAATTTATAATAATATTTCGAAGTGGGAAGAAGTTGAATAAAAATCGATTGGACACCCTCAAGTTGAGGAACCATTGTATGCTCCCCCCTGTTGCACCATACCTTACCATACGGGGGTCTCGTTGCCCGATCAGCCGGCATGGGGAGCTGGGGGGGGGGGACCTTGTTGGCCCCTCCCTTGCGGGGGTACATGGGTAATGCTCTCGATTCGAAATAAAATATATAAAACACGATGTGTTTTAATACTAGGAGTAGCAAAATAAGTAGTGAAATCAAGCTTACAAGGGTATTTTTCATCAACATATAGATATCGACAAAATTTCGACGATATCGGTCGGTATCCAAGGCTTTTTGTATTGAACCCACTTAGTTTTGACCGATATGGGCCGATATGACTATATATCATCGATATACTCATATATCGTCGATATCCCGGTAAATGGATGTACACCATGATATCTATATCTCCTTCTTCTCAACAATGTTGTAAACGTTGCCCGACTAGCTTGACTAGTAGGTCCGACTAGTCTAGTCAGTGGAGTGACTGATCGAGTACCGACTAATTCCGACTAGGTCCACTAGTCAACCAATTTTTGATTGGAGATACCATATTTTTTAACTTTTTAAAAGCAAACTTATTCTAATACGCTTAATGTTTTATTTAAATTCAATTACTTCTTTTGATTCATTATAATAACAAAAATATATATAAATCTATGTAAATATATAATATATATATATATAAATGATTTATGTATATAAAAAATCAAAGCCGATTAAAGTCCTTCTAAATCCGATTAATCACTCGACTGCCGATTAATCCTTAATCAGTGACTTGACCGACCGAGTACCGACTACCGACTTTTGCAACCTTGCTTCTCGATACCGATATATCGACGATATATCGTGATATGACCTTTTGTGTGCATGGCTATGATCTCATCTTCCGATAGAGTGAACCTGTCTCCGTTCCAGCCAATCGCAAGTCCGTGGTGAGTCCTGATCGAATCCACCAACATGAAACATGAGAATAAAGACTTGCCAATCAAGGTCCACACCGACCAAGGTCACAAGAGATCTTTGTCTTCTGAAGCAGCACAACGTCTGTTCTCGCTCCCATACATAAATCACGAACCACCATCCTCTTCTCCGGCCTCCCCAAGTCCCACACATTCCAAGTTAGAATATTCCTTTGTAGACCGATTTAGCTCCACGTAGCGACACCATGTCTAGGCAGTCCACCAACTCCCGATTGACCACGTAATCATCCTATGTAATGTCTTGGGCGAATGCGGCACCCACACCTTCCACTACTTCCTCCAACAAACCGCCCCTCCCTAAAGTAACCAAAGGCCACTGTCGACCTGCAATGCATCAGAGATAGAGACAACTTTATCGTTCTTGCTCCCCGAGTGTTCCAGGGCCTCACTTACATCCCTCCACCAATGTCGTCTTTGCTCCTTGGAAGAAAATTGAAGGTAGCACTTCCCATACTGCCACAATGGAGAAAGCTGTAGCGAAAGGCTTCCCTTCATCCCCGTAACTGGCCATACACGTGTCTCCATGGGGGTCCCATCCTCCATCATGCTGTAACTAGGGGCTCCTCTTCTGCTCGAGGCTCTGGGGAAGCTGCGACCCCAAACACCTTGCCGTCGAATGCCTAGGGGTGGGATGGTAGCCGCAGATGACACCACGTCCTCAGGGAAAGCGTCACAAGCCGACGAGGGCATGCATGCATCCCCGTTTAAACAGAAAACTCGACTCGAGTCTCGTCCCAAGGAGCAGTACATGGGCATAAGAGCCACGCTGTGGAACCTTTAACATCAATGTGACCTCTTAACCAATCGGAAAGGGCTCCGAGATTACGCGACTTTACTGGGAACTGGGCCCCTCAGACGAATCTAATGCAAGTCCTGAAGAGGACCCGTGTTTGGGTCCCTTAGGAATCGACCCAACAACGCCCCACACACCACTGCATCGGAGCCCCACGTCATGACTTCCTCCTCTAACTCGAAATTGCAGGACCCATCGCCACTGCATCGGTGATGGGTTCTCTAGTTAGAGGACATTGCAGCTCTAACCTCCTTCAATACATGAACTTGAACAAATTTTTTTCGCAGAAATGGCCGTTGATGTGCAAACCTTGAGATCTTCAGTTAACAATAATAAACAAAATAAGAAATGAACAGTCAACCAGAAATCTATATGCTCTAATATCATGTTAAATACAAAATGCAGTGGCAATATTGAAATATATAAGAACACTCAGATTTTATGTGGAATCCCACTCCATAAGTAGCGGGATGAAATCATAGGGGAACACCTCAAAGGGCTGGATATTTCACTGTGTTTTTTTAAATGAATACATGGATGTGGGGCTGTTTAACTGACAAAGCAAAGTTCTACCAATAGGTTGTGGGACTAAACATGTTTATATGGTAAGTAGATGACGGAGATTTCCAATTACTCATCTACACGAATTCTATAACAGTATCAATAACATGTTTGGCGACACTTTTCAAGGAAAATGAGCTGGCATGATTATGGATGGTGGTTTATGAGTCGGTGATTTCTGTCACGTTGGGTTGGGTACTATTTAGGGTATCATTTTGGTTGTGAGAACCATTTTGCATTCTATTAAGCCTTGGTCTGATTTTCTGTTTTTTTAAGCTTGATTAGTTGATGTTTTGTTATCTATCCTCAAATCAAGAGCATCTTATTAGCTCTGGTAAGAACATAGAAAAATTACAGTTAAAACAAAGCGCTGTTGAGTATTATTAAGTATTTATTTAGCCCTTGTAGGTCTCCCCTTGAACTATTCCGGTTTGCATGTCTTCAGCGGAGCTTAATGTTTGACATGTTCTCTCATTTCTGATTGTAAGCTGTAATGGGAAATGTCATGCTGCCACTTATGATAAGATGGTGACGTGTGATATTTGAAGGTGGTAAATTATGTTCAAGGTATTTATAACTGTAGGTTTTAGCTTTGCTTTACTATAGAACTTAGCTTGCTCTATTTCCAAAGAAGGCGATGACCTGCTGGAGATTAATTACAGGGAAACTCCTTTTTCTAGAATTTCTTTGTTTAGTATCCTATTTGCATTTCTGTTCAAAACTGCTATTTTCTTTTTGTTATTACGGTTCTAGCAAATCTTAGCCCACTATTTATAAAGGGGTTGCAATTTGCAAATATACCATCCATGTGTGTGGAATCTTGAAAGGAGAATATTGGTTATCAGCTTAGCTTATGTCTTTTTATGGATATCTAAAATTGCATGGTTCAATTTGATATTTGGACCTGTATGAGGTACGTGCTAGCTTCAAGGTAAAATCTAACATTCGTTGCATATTTTAGGAGCTTCGGCCAATCAAAGAAGTGTGCCCGATGTTCTTGAGCGCCATCCAATCATTCATTCCATGTAAGTTTTGGCAGCTAAAAATACGAACATGTTAAACAGTTTTGCTTATAGTATTATAATGTTCTTTGCCTGGAAGAGTAGCAACAAATCCCCTTTAATTTAACAAAACATAAAAATATTTGCATGTGGATTCTTTTGGAAATGTTACAGTAATTTCTACAATAATACCCGTGTAAACTCCCTATGCTTTCTATAAAATCACTGATTTCGATGGTGTTGAAATAAATCCTACACTAGAACCACATGTAAGTGCAAATGCACTATATTGTGGGAAACCTTCCATAATGAAGGGAGAAATAGGTGCATATACCCTAGGCGTGACTTCAAAAAAATTCCTAGGTGGCTGGTATTTATTTATTCAATTTGATATAGCAGGGGTAGATGAAATAAAATATATGGGTCCTCCTCGTGACCCATACATCCAATTAAATTTTAACATGCCTTCGTTATTGTTATCAAGGATATCGAATTTGGTCCATATTAAATTTTAACATGCCGACGAGATTGAGGGTGGCGGCCATGGATAGACGTATGATCACCAAACCGATTGACCGAATATGTGTTAAAGGCATCCCTTTTGGTGACCGGTGCGTGTCCACTATTCGATCTTTGATCAGCAAATTCGCGGAGGTGGTGGTGATTGAAAGTATGGGGTGCTTTCCGGGGGAACCGATTGATCCAATCGTGCACGTGAGAGGCTTCCGCTCAACAATGTTGGGGGACTGGAAGGTGCCGTTCAAAGGTCGCATCTTCAACCTGGTGATCTACAGAGGGGCGCAGGGGAAACATTTTCGGAAGTACAAGGATGAAGCAACGTCTTCAGGTCCGGAGATGAGATGTCCGGCTCCTCTGAAGCATCGGCACTGGGAAGGGCCGGAGGAGACGGGTGACCAACAACCCTCCGACGAGGCAGCTCAATGGTTTGGCCCTGCCGGTTCGTCTCCCACCTCATATTCATTTTGGCGCCTTTTGGGGGACACGCAACATGGGACACGAGGCGTCTGAGGCGGTTAGATATGCTCCTGGGGAAAGCTGCATGTCTCCTACATTGTTTGCGGGCAATTGATCACGGGCTTTATCAGGTTACGCGGGTCCGTTTTTCCCATTATCCGATTTGCAGCTTGATTTACGATTCAGGACTTTAGACCCGAGTGCCGTCCTCGCTTTTGAGAAGGGACCCGTTTCCCTTGGGTGTTGTATGGAGCCTCAACCGCTGAATTCGAGCCTTTTTATCTCTGATCCTGTCGCTTCAACGGAAATGCCCCATGAAACGTCATCCACATAGGCCAGCCCGCGGGCCCAAACTTCTTTTGTCCACTCACCGCTAACTCATAAAATGCATCACCAAGCAGATGGTGTTTGCAACCAGTCTTTGCGCGACACGATGGAGGGGGAGGGGGTACGTGCAATAGACCTCCGGAGCTCTCCCTTGCGTGTTTTCCACGTCAATCAGGAGGGCCTAACAAAAACGATAATGTTTGTAGTCCTCGCGTTTCTTACCCCCAATCCGACGTCTGAGGGGTTTTAATTTGACAATGACGCACCAACACATGGCAACCAGATGGGGCGGGCGGCTAGAGGTGTTCAGGGGCCGGTCTCTCCTACCGGTCCGGTTCAGCTAGCAGGAGAGGCTCAGGGGGACGAAACTACTGTGGGTGATAGCCTGCCCGATCAACCAGAGGCATTGGAAACTGTTCTGATCCAGCAAGGCCACAAAGACAAAAACACTAGATTCAACAATTACTACTAGAAAAAGAAGAACTAGAGGAGCGGAGAGGAGGTTGAGGAGAGCAGCGACGCTTTGTGCGTCTGGCCGCAAGGATCAGACACAGAGGGATGCTTATTATCCTTCACAACCCGACGCCCATCGGAACCGATTCTCTATCCTGGACAGGAACATAGCAGCGCAACTGAGGGTAATCCCTCCGCAGAAAAAGAGAGTCCAACAGGACGATAAATGAAACTTCTATCTTGGAACGTTAGAGGGCTCGGGCGCCCCGAGAAGAGATTAGGTGTCAAGAATATGATCTTTGAAGTAGGAGCGGACATTTTCATACTGTAGGAGACGAAGTTGTCGCGTGGTCTTGACGAGATCCGGAAGGATCTGGACGGTGGCAGTAGATTTGAGCTGGCCGAGCGGTCTGCCCAGGGAACTGCAAGTGGCCTGCTGACTGGGTGGAAGAACGACTCTTTTGACTCTTTTTCGGTGTCTTCGTCAGATATATGCCTAACAGTCGGCCTCAAAAGGAGAAATGATGATGCGGTTTTTTTTGTCACAAATGTTTACGGGCCTCTCGGGAGCGACAATGGCTTGCTAACGGCCGAGCTGGAGCAATTGGGAACTGCTCATGCGTCGGAGCTTTGGCTTGTGGGTGGGGACTTCAATGTCACCCTTCTCCCGGACGACCGCCCACAACAGGGCGGTGGTGGCGACCCTGGCTTGGAGCCGCTTCGTCAGGTGATCCATTCGCTTGGTCTCTCCATCTTCGACACGGCTGGCTGCACTTTCACTTGGCGAAATGCGTGCGCGAGATCCATACTGGATCGGTTTTTCCTAGCCTCTATGGCTGCGGCGGCGTTCCCCCTCTCGAGGGCTTGGGCGCTATCGAGGACTCTATCCGATCACACACCAATTCTGTGGCACTCTGGGGAGGAGAGATGAAGGGTAGATTCTTCTTTCATTTCGAGCGAAGCTGGCTCCTCGAGGATGGCTTCAAGGACGAGGTGGTGAAGCTTTGGAACGAGTCGGTGCCAGCGGGCTCAGCGGTGGTCAGGCTTGCGACTAAGCTACAATTGCTACGTAAACACCTTAACAACTTCGACAAAGAGATCAAGCTCAGAAGGAAGACTAAGCGAGAATTCGCTCAAGCTTGGGTGGCCCGGTTGGATGCTTTGGAAGACGAGCGAGATCTGATGGCTGAGGAGTTGATTGAGAGAGCCGGGCATACTGCGGATCCGTGGCCGGAGGACAAGAAAGAGGAAATTGAACGAAGGCAGAAATCCCGTCAGCGTTGGCTCAAAGAGGGAGACACTAATACAATGTTTTTCCATGCAATGGCCTCGGGGAGGAGAAGAAAGAACTTCCTCCACGAAATCGAGATTAGTGGGGAGTGTATCACCGGGGAGGCGCAGAATGGGAGGGCCCTGCGGAACCACTTTCTACAAGCATCGAGAAGAAAGAACAGTGAGGGTTGGGGGTGGATGGGTAGAAGTGCGTGTTCTCTGACCGGTGACTGGGCTGCTAATCTTATTGCTCCGTTCTCTGAGGAGGAGGCTAAAGGGGCGGTTTGAGGTCTAAATGTCGATGGCGCCTCGGGTCAGGATGGATTCCATGTGCTTTTTTACAAGGAATTTTGGGGTATGGTCAAGGATGAAGTCCTCCAAACGGTAAATGAATTTAGAGAAGGCAATAGAGGCTTCGAGAGGATTAATAGGGCTTTACTTTTCCTACTCCCTAAGTAGGATTCACCTTTGTCTGTCGACGACTTCAGACCCTTCACGCTCTCCAATGCCATCTACCTGATTGTGGCCAAGATCCTGGCTAACAAACTGAAGTTGGTGATGGATTCCGTGGTGTTATTTGGGCAGTCTACGTTCATCTCGGGAAGATAGCTTGCTGATGGTTTAGTGATGGCGTCAGAGATCTGCTTGGAATGGAAACTGTCGAAGAAGAGGGGCTCATTGTGGAAAATTGACTACGCAAAGGCCTATGACTGCGTTGATCGGAGATTTCTTTGGACTTCGCTTCAGAGGAGGGGATTTCTTGTTTGACTGGATGAAACGCTGTGTGACCACTTCTTCCTGCTCGGTCCTGATCAACGGGAAGCCGGAGGGTGGCTACCATGGTAGGTCGTATCCCGATATATCGGCGATATATCGCCGATATATCCATATCGACATGGGACCGATATCGAAATCGATATATCGATATATCTGATTTCAGGCATTTTCTTCAGAAAGATTCATAGATATAGCGATATGTCGACGATATATCGGCGATATATCGCCGATATATCGCCGATATATCGATATCGACATGATATCGAAACGATATCGATATCGATATGTCCTTCCATGGTGGCTACTTCCAACCCCAACGTGGAGTGTGCCAGGGCTGTTCGCTGTGGACGCTTTGGCTGTGCTATTGGAGCGGACAGTTGAGGTTGGCTGGTGTAGAGGATTTCGGGTGGAGAACGTCTCTATCCCGATTCTGCAATATGCAGACGACGTGCTTCTATTCCTTGGAGGATCTCTGGAGCAGAACACTAATACGACACGGATCGTGCATATATTCAGCAGTATCTCTGGGCTTCAGATTAATATTAGCAAGTTGATGGTGGTGCCATTCCATTTATGGGAGGACGAACATTCCGAGATGGAGGATGTGACTGGTTGTCGGTCAGGTGAGCTGCCCATCACCTACCTTGGGCTTCCCCTGGTTGCAGAAAAACTAAAGAAGTCAGATTGGGATGGGGTGATAATAAGATTGAACAAAGGCTCACTGGATTGAATGCATCCACGCTCTCGAAGTGGGGGAAGCTCGTTCTGTTTCGACATGTCCTTGCGGACATCCCGATCTTCTTCTCGACCCGTCTCATGTCGGTTGGGGTTCGGAAGAAGCTGGAGGCTCTGATGAAGAGATTCCTTTGGTCGAGTGGAAATCAACAGAGGCTTGGGCTGCTCCTTGTGAGTTGAGATGAAATCACCAGGGAGCGGGAGGAAGGGGGCCTTGGGGTGCGGGACATTGAATACATGAACAAGGCCTTGCTCGCTAAATGGGCAGTGCGCGTTTGGGGGCAGTCGACTGGCCTTGCGGTCTCTGTGCTCAGAAAATTGTACACGGTCAAGGGTGAGCTTGTGGCGGGCACGACGCGATATCAGTTCGCGCTTTGGGCGGGAATCCGTGTAGTTTTGCCGTTAGCATCGAAGATGCACCCGTGTGTTGGGGATGGAAATGATTTTAGATTCTGGCTTGACAATTGGTTAGGACATGGCCCCTTGAAGGATAGATACCCACGTCTTTTTGCTCTGGCGTCGGAGAAGGATTGCTCGCTTGTGCAGGCGACTGATACGGGTAATTGGTGGCCGCGTTTCAGTAGCGATTTGTCTGACCAACGCTCGGAGGATTTCTTCAGGATGGGTGGGGAGATCCCTCACCTGATAGCTTTTTCGCGGGTGCACGATTATTTCTTGTAGGGTAGGTCCGGCCTATCGATGAAGAAGCTGTATAAAGAGATGCGAGGTGTCTTGGAGAACCGGGACTTAACATTGTTTCAAGATCTGAAAATTGTGTGGGCGGCTAACATTCCTAGCCACGTCAAGTTTTTCCTGTGGTGCTTCAGAAGAGGACGGTTGATCGATAAGGTGAGGAGGAGCCGCCTTCTTCACCTGGACGACGTATCCTGTGACAGATGCCTTGGCGAAGTGGAGAATTCCGATCACCTGTTCTTTACGTGCCCGTCTTCGGCTCAGGTGTGGAGAGGGACCGGGTGTGATTGGGTCGCGACGGGCGGTTCGACGGAGTTTTGGACCTCCATTAGAGATGTGGGAGGCAATCCCAAGCTGATTGCGCGAGGTCACTGTTTTATGGTGCATTTAGATTGCAAGAAGCGAGGTTATCTTCAGAAATCGAACGCCTCGCTATGAAAATGTAATTTGCCATGTAAACTTCTTATATAGCCTCGGGCTTTCACGGTAATGTACTTTAATCTTCAGTAATTGAATCTCATCGAGTGGTGAATATCGCTTTTGGATCTCACCACCTTTTCATAAAAAAACAGAGTCAATCTATTCGATGCTCAATTCCAACGAAATGTCTTTTTCTTTCTCATATGAAAAAAGGTTGTCAATCGTCTCCACCTCCCCTTCATATTAGTGACAAATGTTGTCATTGCCTGGTAATTGTCGAGCCCATCTAACTTTGGTAGGATTCTTCCATGTCTCAATAGCCTTACAAAGACCTTAATATGTATTGGGACCTTCATATCCCATATAAACTTGCATTCTCGAATTGGACCTGACTGCCAATTGCACTGTAAAGTCACCATCTTTCTACACCTAATGATCTCAATCATCTGCATGACCCTCCAACAAGCTAGTGGTTTCTGGGAGTTCCATGAAGTCTTGGAAGAATTGTTTTGAAAAATCTGAATGGAAGTGGGCATTCGTGCTTCCTCCACCCAGGAATCTGGTACCAATTCATCACGATTAGCCGTTTGTGTAAACAATTATGGGAATCATGATGCAAAGGTCCCTCTACCAGCTCAATCATCCATTGAAAAGACAAAAGAGCCACCATCACCATTTCTTGGGGGAAAAATGTGGAGGTTGTGTGAGTACATTGTAGATTCTCTTCCAAAACACAGATATAAATTAATGGGGTTGATGAGCTTGGGACATATGGGCTTAGATACTATAATTCCACCTACAACGTAAATCATTACTATCTCCTCAGATCATCGTAATCCATTTCAGTAGTAGCGCTCTGTTCATAGACTCCATGCGAGGAATAAAGCACAACCCTATCCTAATCAGCTAGGTGTATGCCCAATGAGTTTAAGTTGGACATACCCCAGAAGAACTTCCTCTTAATCTTCTCTAGATGATGTGCCTCCATTAGCGGCAATATCAATGACATGAAGAATATTAAGATGGCCATAAGGACAACCTTTACCAAGACCAATCAACCCCCACGTGACATCATCGATGCCTTCTAACCTCTAAGTTCTCGCTTCATCTTCTCAATGACTAGTAAGTAGTTTGACAAATGAAGACAATCACTGGTCATCCTAATTCCATGTTGCGGATTAGCAATGACCCACAAGTAGTGCCTAGATGAATGCCACGTGTTGGCATTAGCTTTTGAGAATCCAAAGGGGAATGCAATCTATTTGTCCGTGTTGAGCTTCAAACCAGAAATTTCACTAAAGAAGTCATGCATTGTAGATATTCCCCTCGCTTCTTCCATGCCTCTCTGTCAATAAAGAATATGGTGTCCACTACGTGTGGGATAATGTCAATGGGAATCTCTAACATAATGTAACAAAAATGCCTTGGAGAACCACTTGCTCTACCGTGTGTAAGAACATCTGTGGCTGGAACAAAGAGCATGGGTGCCGTCAGGTATGTCTGACGAACTCCATAGGTTTAAAGAAACCTCCTTTCGGTTGCCTATTACCATTATAAAATATAACACCATATTGATGGACCTTTTCATCCATGAGATCCGTATGTTTGTAAAATCACACCTTGCTAAGGTTGACGCATCAAACACAATCCACGTTGTCATATGCTTTCGAGAAATCATTTTTTCTGATTAGGTCACCTGTCTGCGTTCTTCACTAGTGAGCCACAATTTCTGCGGCTTTGTCAAACTATCACAAATATGTCTTGTCAGGATGAATGCCGATTTGTTTGGTGAAACAAGTTCATCAAAGACGTCATGCCTGAACAAAACTTTGGCCATTATGAGATAAATGGTATTAAAAAGGGCAATGGAGCCAAATTTCTCTCCATGATCTAATTCCTCCTTCGGCAACAAGAACGAAAGTGCGCTGTTAAGCATGTTGCAACGGACACTGCTATGAGCAAACTCCTCAATCACTGCCACAACGTCCTCCCCGACTACCTTCAATGTCCCAAAGATGGAATACAATTAGGAAGCCATCCGGCACCGCAGCTCTGCCTGCATTCAAATCTATAACTGTTGTGCTAACCTCAATACGGTCAACGGCCCTTGTAACATGGGTACACTGGGAACCAAAGATAGTGGAGGTCCGGTACTCGTCCATCTCAAGCATCTGTTTTGCTGGGAGACTATGAAAGTAGTATGCCAATGCTTCCTATTTTCCTCACACTAGTATCATCTACCACACTGTGGCACTTTCTCTGACCTTATACTCTCTCCACACCACATCAGTGGTCTCAATAATTGTCCCCCTAGATGATGCAAACTACGTGTTCAATAACCTAAATGAAGAGTCGAGCAATGGAATAATTGAAACTAAACGACGACGAGGTAAATGATGCACGACAGGCCAAAATCAGCAACAAAATAGCAAGTTATTTGCGTTTTAGCACCGATTGTGATCCACAAATGTTAGGGCAAATAGATGAGTTACGAGGATTAGAAAATTTATCACAAGATTGCACTACTAGGGGTCTCAACGATTCACCAAACCAAATCAACAGTATAACAGTCCACAAAACTATATTATGCGGTGGAATAAAATGGGAAAGATAACGCTCATACCACAACCGGCAGGGAGTTTGAAGTCGCGCTTCAGATCTGATCTCGGACAGTAACCACGGTTGGGACGGCTGTTGGCAGCAAGGGAAGACCACGGTTGACGCAGCGGTTGATGGAGGCCGTACCGGAGTTCGAGGTTGCTGTAGGGAGAATTTGGGGGGGTCCGCGGATGGTGTTTGGGTGCTGGGCGCAGTTGTGGGATGCGATTCGGGAAGGGAAGCACCGATGACGGATGGAGGGGTGGTTGGCGGTACGGTACGGCGAGGCGGTCCAGGCGGAGAGGCGATGGCGACAGGGAAGGGCGAGGCGGCAGGCGGCTGGGGGCGGTGGAGTAACGTGGACAGTGGGGCGTAGGAGGCGGCGGCGGCGGCGAGTGACCGAGGCGGAGGGTGGTGGCACGCGCGACTAGCGGGCGCGTAGAGGGAAGGCGGCGCGGCAAGACGTTGGCGGGAAGGAGAGCGCTGGCGTGGCGGCGCGCGAGGAGGGGAGAGGGTTGCGGGGGGGGGGTCGATGCGGTGGGGAGGGGGTGGCGATATGGGAAGAGAAGGCGGCGGGGTGGTGTTGGGCGAAGAAGAACAGGGGGTGGCGCTGGGGAAATTAGGTTACGGGGGAGGGGGAAAATCGGGGAGAGAGAGAGAGAAGGGGGGAGGGTGGGGCGGCGCCCGAGAGAGAGAGGGGGAGAGAGAGAGAGAAATTAGGGATGGGGGAAAACTTAATCTCAATTCAACTTAATTAAAAACTAATACAAAGGGAGCCCTTTTATAGAGGCTACTCCCCCACAAAAGGAGCAACAAATCCCTAAAATTAGGGAAGAAGAAATCAAAGGAAAAATTATAAAAGAGGCCTTTTATAATGAGCCTTTTACATGGGAAATAAATAAAACAAAATAAATACTAATTGGACCAAATAAATGTCTACTAAAATTAAGTTGCTATCATGCTGCATCAACTCCCCCCTGCTGAAAAGAATCTCGCTCCGTGAAGATGGCATCGTGGAAGTTCTGAAGTATATCGGGGCGGAGTTGTTGGAGTTCGTCTTCGTCGATCCAGGTGCAATCGGTAAGAGGTCGTCCCTTCCATTTGACTAGATATCGTCGGAAGAGACCACGTCTAGTCGTCATATCGCGGATATCTGCAATATCTTCAATCTGATCGGCGTCGGTGGCGGCTGGCGGGTGGCGCGTGTCATCAACAGGAATTGCTGGAGTAGTGGCATCCGTCTGTTCATCTCCATGATATAAAAAGAGATCTGATACGTTGAATACTGGCGATGTCTGGACGTCTGGCGGCAGGTCGAGTAAATAAGCATTGGTCCCAATCCTCTTGAGGACTCGGAATGGACCAATCTTTCGTTCGCTCAATTTTTGGTGGACTCTCAGAGGAAATCTCTCTTTTTTCAGGTGGACCATCACTAACTCTCCAACTCTGAACTCGCTCTCTCTTCGGTGTAGGTTGGCTTGGGTCTGGTATTTCTGGGTCATAGATTGGAGTTTGGCTCGGATTTCAGTATGGATGTGGGTTAGATGTTCGACCAGATCCTCAGCAGCTGCACTACTTCTCCCTTGCACGGTTGTGGGTTTTAGGTCAAGGAATTGAGTAAGTGGAAAGCCGTACACACTCTCAAAAGGAGATTTTCCGGTGGACCTATTGGTGGAACTGTTATATGCGAATTCAGCTTGGGGAAGAATTAGATCCCACTTGGACGGAGAGTCCCCTGCAAGACATCGCAACAAATTTCCTAATGACCTGTTAACTACTTCAGTTTGCCCATCTGTTTGTGGATGATAAGCGGTGCTATACTGCAAACGAGTACCAAGACGGGACCAAAGAGTGCGCCAGAAATGACTCAAAAACCGAGTATCGCGATCCGAGGTAAAAGAACGAGGGACACCATGCAAACGGACGACATCACGAAAAAACAAATCGGCGACATGAGATGCATCTGAAGTTTTCCTACATGCAATGAAATGAGCCATTTTGGAAAATCGATCCACCACCACAAAAATAGAGTCAACTTTTCGCACAGTGAGGGGTAATCCTAGCACAAAATCCATGGTGATGTCTTCCCAGGGTCGCAGAGGAATGGGCAGGGGTGTGTATAGTCCAGTGTTCTGTCGGTGCCCTTTGAATCTTTGACATGTTTGGCATTTCTGTACGAATTTTGTTACATCCTTTCGCAACTGTGGCCAATAAAAACGTTCTTGGAGAAGGATCAAGGTTTTGTCTCGTCCAAAATGTCCAGCTAAACCTCCATTGTGTAGTTCTGAAATTAAGTTCTCTCGGAGGGACGTGGCCGGGATGCATAGTTGGTAGCCTCTGAATAGGAAACCCTCATGAAGAACAAAGGTGGCTGTTGGGTCCTGCCCCGTACCAACACAGTCGGCATGAATTTGACCGAAATCAGGATCAGTGGGGTATAGGTCCTTGAGAGTTTCAAATCCTGTCGTGTTGACGGTCATCGTGGTCAGGGCATGTGCTCTCCGGCTCAATGCGTCGGCCACACGGTTCAGGGTTCCGGCTTTGTGTTTGAGATGGAAGGTGTATTCTTGGAGAAAATTAACCCATTTGGCATGACGCTTGTTAAGGGTTTTCTGGGAATTCAAGTATCTCAGGGCTTCATGATCCGAGTTAAGTATAAATTCACGCTGGATCAGGTAATGTCTCCAATGCTTGAGAGCTTGGACCACGGCATAAAATTCAACATCATAAGTGGAATACCGTGATCTGGCATCGTTCAATTTCTCGCTGTAGAAGGCGACAGGTCGTCCTTCTTGACTGAGGACAGCGCCAATCCCGACATGTGAGGCGTCACAATCGACCACGAAAATCTTGGTGAAGTCAGGGAGTGCCAAAACAGGAGCATGCGTCAATTGATGTTTTAGGTTTTGAAAGCTTGTTTCTGCTTCGAGAGTCCAGGCGGGTGCGCCTTTCCGCGTACAGTCTACCAACGGTGCTGCACAAGTGCTGAAGTTCCGAATGAAACGTCGGTAGAAGGAAGCTAATCCCAGGAAGCTGCGAATTTCGGTGAGGGTTTTGGGTACGGGCCAGCTCTGAATGGCCTGGATTTTGGAGGGGTCGACCTTGAGGCCATCAGCGGTGACAATGTATCCTAGAAAGAGGACCGTGTCACTCATGAAGGAGCATTTCTTGAGATAGACGTACAGTTTTTGGTCTCTCAGGGTTTCCAGGACTTGTCTTAAGTGAGACAGATGGTCTTCTTTGGTCAAACTGTAGATCAGGATATCATCGAAGTACACGACCACAAACTTGCCAATAAAGGGTCGCAAAACATGATTCATTGTCCGCATGAAGGTGCTTGGGGCATTAGACAAGCCGAAGGGCATGACCGTCCATTCGTACAGACCCTCTTTGGTTTTAAAAGCTGTCTTCCATTCGTCTCCAGGTCGGAGGCGGATCTGATGGTAACCGCTGCGGAGATCCATTTTGGAGAACAGTTTGGCACCTGATAACATATCAAGCATGTCATCAAGGCGTGGAATGGGAAAACGATATTTAATCGTTATCTTATTGATAGCTCGACTGTCCACGCACATTCTCCAGGTGCCGTCTTTCTTTGGAGTGAGCAGAGCAGGAACCGCCACGGGGCTCATACTCTCTCGAACATACCCACGTCGCAGCAGATCAGTAACCTGCCGGTTCATCTCTTCATGCTCGCTTGGGCTCATTCGGTAGTGGGGTAAGTGAGGAAGGCTGGCTCCAGGGACTAGGTCAATGTGATGTTGAATGTCTCGCAACGGGGGTAGTCCTTCAGGCAACTCTTCAGGCATGATGTCAGCGAACTCTTGGATGATGGGCTTTATCTCAGGTGGGACTTCAGGTGGAGTTGACTCTTGGTTGTCCACTTCACGTCCCATCAGGGCATAGATGGTGGAGTTCTCCTGAATTTCACGTTGGAATGTTTGGGCTTCTATCAACAACACGGAGCCCGCGGTCGCAGTCTTTGCCGGTGGGGTCTTGTTACTGGTTTGGTTGGTCGCAGCTCGGAGTGTGGCCACTTGGCGAGGGCTAAGGGCTTCACGTTGCGGTCTGAGGGTTACACGAACCTTGTCGATGAGAAAGGTGTACGTGTTCGGTTTCCCTCGGTGTTCGGTGTCTCGATCGAATTGCCATGGTCTCCCTAGAAGTATGTGACAGACATCCATAGGGGCTACATGGCACCACACCTCGTCCTTATATGTGGGACCAATGGAGAAGCTAACGAGGCTTTGGCGGTGGATCGGAATTTGGGTACCACCTCGAAACCATGTCACGCTGTACGGTTTTTCGAGAGGTTGCGTTGGCAGACCCAACTTATCCACCATTTCTTGGGAGACGAAGTTCTCAACGCTTCCTCCGTCAATGATTAGAGAACAGCGTCGTCCTCCTGAGGTGCAGGTGGTTCGGAAGATGCTGCGTCGCAGCCAACTATCAGCATCGTGGACAGCGGGGGTGAGCAGAATGTTTGTGGGTGCGCTGTCGGGAGCGAGAAAGTCTTCGTGTTCAATCACCAGGAACGGACCGGAGTCGTCTCCATCCACTCCTAGAGGTTCATAGTCATCGGTTCCCATGGTGTCGGCGGTCAACGCAGGCGGATCCTCTTCAGGGAATTCTTGTTGGTCAGGGTCAGGGTATTCAGGGTCGTCGGCGGTGCATAGATGGACAGGTCTGGCCTTAGGGTTTGGGCATTCGGCGGCACGATGGCCCTTTTGATAGCATCGGAAGCAAGTATCAGGCCCGACAGTAGGTCGGCTTCCCAAGATGCCTTGGCCGGGGTTTCCAGTAGGTGGTCGGGCGACGGCAGGAGTTGTTGGTTTGGCTTGGGTTTTACCCGACATGACAGCTGAGGAACCCATGGGTTTGGAGTAGGACGTCGTGGTACTGGTACGAGGAGCAGAGTTCACAGAAAAAGGCATCTTCCTCGTCTGGGCTTTAGCAAGTTTGATCTCAGCTCGTTCAGCCTGCTTGTAGGCTTCGTCGACGTCGCGGCAATTGTGGAGGTATAGTTCATCCTGGATGACTTGGCGGAGGCCTTGCATGTAGCGGGTGACTTCCTGAATAGGAGTCTCCTGCAAGCGGTTGCGATGGACTAGGGATTGGAACCCTTCGGTGTATTCTCTCACACTCATGGTACCTTGCCTCCATGATTGCAGTCGCGCGTACAGATCGCGTCTGTAATCTTCCGGCACGAATTTTGTCTTCAATTTATCTTTCATTTTGCTCCAGTTGCGGATTTTACTTTTTCCTTTTCGTTTGCGTTCAGACTGCAAACGGTCCCACCATAATAGCGCATGTCCCTTCAATTTTATCGTGACGAATTGGACTTTACGTTCGCTAGGCATGGACTTCCACACAAAGAAGTGTTCGACGGCTTGGAGCCAGTCTAAAAAGACGTCAGGATCTCGTCCGCCGTCAAATTCTGGGACATCAAGACGGATACCTCGATCCCATCCATCGTCGGGCTTGGGTCCATTTCGTGGTGGAAATTGGCGTTCACCATTAGTTTGCGGAGTATAGCCAAAGGTGTACGGATCTGGAGTCTTGGGGAGGAAAGGAGTGTATTCTTTGGGTTCTTCTTGTTCACTCTCCTGGGAATGATACTCGCTGACACGCTCGTCAGAAGTAGAAGATCTAGAGTCTCGGGAAGTGCTATTCCGGGAGTGTGATTTCCGGTGAGTGCGTCGTCCTTTGTTGGGAGTTTCATCAACAAAATTGTTGCCTATCATATGACTATTCAAGGTAGCAATTTGTCCACACATCTGGTCAATCATTTTTTGCATGTGTTGCATGTGAGCAGCTAAGGATTCCAGTGATAGTTCAGGGGGTGGGGTGTAGGGGTTTTTTGAGCCACTAGGTTTGTCGGCCATGGGTATCCTAGGGTTTTGTTTTGCGGTTTTCTTTTGTTTTTTTTTGTTGTTTTTTTTTGTGGTTTTGTGTTGTGGTTTTTTTTTATATGCAACGAATAAAAGGGATGCAGACGAGATGCAGAATCGTGATGCTCTGATACCAAATTGATGCAAACTACGTGTTCAATAACCTAAATGAAGAGTCGAGCAATGGAATAATTGAAACTAAACGACGACGAGGTAAATGATGCACGACAGGCCAAAATCAGCAACAAAATAGCAAGTTATTTGCGTTTTAGCACCGATTGTGATCCACAAATGTTAGGGCAAATAGATGAGTTACGAGGATTAGAAAATTTATCACAAGATTGCACTACTAGGGGTCTCAACGATTCACCAAACCAAATCAACAGTATAACAGTCCACAAAACTATATTATGCGGTGGAATAAAATGGGAAAGATAACGCTCATACCACAACCGGCAGGGAGTTTGAAGTCGCGCTTCAGATCTGATCTCGGACAGTAACCACGGTTGGGACGGCTGTTGGCAGCAAGGGAAGACCACGGTTGACGCAGCGGTTGATGGAGGCCGTACCGGAGTTCGAGGTTGCTGTAGGGAGAATTTGGGGGGGTCCGCGGATGGTGTTTGGGTGCTGGGCGCAGTTGTGGGATGCGATTCGGGAAGGGAAGCACCGATGACGGATGGAGGGGTGGTTGGCGGTACGGCGAGGCGGTCCAGGCGGAGAGGCGATGGCGACAGGGAAGGGCGAGGCGGCAGGCGGCTGGGGGCGGTGGAGTAACGTGGACAGTGGGGCGTAGGAGGCGGCGACGGCGGCGAGTGACCGAGGCGGAGGGTGGTGGCACGCGCGACTAGCGGGCGCGTAGAGGGAAGGCGGCGCGGCAAGACGTTGGCGGGAAGGAGAGCGCTGGCGTGGCGGCGCGCGAGGAGGGGAGAGGGTTGCGGGGGGGGGGGGTCGATGCGGTGGGGAGGGGGTGGCGATATGGGAAGAGAAGGCGGCGGGGTGGTGTTGGGCGAAGAAGAACAGGGGGTGGCGCTGGGGAAATTAGGTTACGGGGGAGGGGGAAAATCGGGGAGAGAGAGAGAGAAGGGGGGAGGGTGGGGCGGCGCCCGAGAGAGAGAGGGGGAGAGAGAGAGAGAAATTAGGGATGGGGGAAAACTTAATCTCAATTCAACTTAATTAAAAACTAATACAAAGGGAGTCCTTTTATAGAGGCTACTCCCCCACAAAAGAAGCAACAAATCCCTAAAATTAGGGAAGAAGAAATCAAAGGAAAAATTATAAAAGAGGCCTTTTATAATGAGCCTTTTACATGGGAAATAAATAAAACAAAATAAATACTAATTGGACCAAATAAATGTCTACTAAAATTAAGTTGCTATCATGCTGCATCACTAGACATGCCCATTTCCTCTACTACATGAAAATAAGATAAGGATATCACCCCAACTGATTTTCATAGGTTTTCAATCTTCCCATGTATCTTTTCTTTTCTGTAACATAATAATGCCCACATTTCACTTGCTTAGGAGAGAGCCTTAGTCCTCTTCTCTGGGTGTCATAGAGCCCCAACATGTTGAGAAATTGTCTTCATAGAGAAATCCGTCTACCATGTGGTTGATACCATACCTGCAGAACCATGTTTCTCTTAAATAGAACAATTCTCTCTCCATCAACCTCCAATGGAGTTTGTGGATGTCCCTCCGCCAAGTCTTCTACGATCGGGGTAGAGACATCCGTTGTGACCCCCTCTGTTGTTGACTTCTTAGTGTAAGCCCTTACGCTTCCTTGCATGGTTTGAGAAGATGGGTTTTTCTGTCGGGATTATACTCTTTAAATCCTTTATGTGGTGTCACCTTTTCTATGCTTGCCGGGGACTCCATTGGGGTTATGGTGACATGGGACCATAACCCCAGTGGACTCCAATAAGGGGACTCCACTGGGGTTATGGTGACACCACATAACCCCAATGGACTCCAATAAGGGGACAAACCTTTCCCCCCTTATTGCCCATGTTCCTCATCACCATTGGTGACATGGGACCATTTTATCATCGACATGGGCATAGAGAAATCATGTTTAGAAGGGACCACCTCCAGTTCGAGTTGGTTATCTAGAACTTGATTCCCCAATGGGTAAGATTGCAAAAGATGATTGTGGATAACTGGAGGTACCTATTCAAATATTGGAATTGGGCAATAATATAATCTTCTAACTAGTCGACTCCATAAGGGGATACGAAATAAAACATCTCAGGACAATATATCTGGGATTTAGGTCGGATGAAACCCTCATTTCCACCTTGAGTGCCAAGGAATGCACTCCCTTCAAGTCCTGTGAAATTCGATCTCGATGTCTCTCCACAGATTTCTCAGCTAGCATGCGACGAATCTACGCAAATATCTGTTGAAGCTACTTGATTATCTCATCTTTATTTATTCTATTTATTGAATCTTGTATCCCTTCTGGTGTCTCTTATGTAATTATCTTCCCTTGGGCATTATGGTTTTATGCTATGTTAGAAATCCTATACTCCTTGAATAAATCAACTTATTCATTCTCAAGTAGTCTCCATATGGTATCAGAGCAATGGTACTAGGCTGGAGCTTGTATCCTAATTTTTGCCGCCATCACCTGTCTTCTCTCCATACGTCTGCGTTGTATTCAACCCATTAACCAACATCTCCGTCATTCCTCCTCAGTTGCGTACGAGCCTCTCTCTCTCTCTCTCTTTGCTGCGAGGCGATGCACGATGCTGTAGGTTAGCATGACCCTAGCCCTCTCACGTAACGCTCCTAAGAAGCCCTACCCGTGTCCCTAGATTTCCTAACACATCAATGTAGGGTGTCGATTCCTAATCTTGACCATTGCCTGCTATCGTTAATCCATTTTTGGAAATTTTGAGCCGTTGCTAGGGGTTGATGTCATCACCTTGCTTCGATTGGGGGAGGGGTGTGCTTCTACCCAATCCATCGTCATCCCCTGTTTAGGGACTCTATTCTATCGCCTGGGTTTGGGAGCATATTCATGCCATCACCCTTGCCATTGCGGGTGTTGGATATGCCGCTTCTACCCACAAGAATTCTACGCTAGTATGAGCTTGACTAAAATGACTCGAGAACATGTTTGATTGCTCCCTCTGATCACGATGGCCCTGGCTAATACCAAAAAAATCTCTATTCTCAATCTCTTCAGTGATGGTTAAAGGGACATATATTAAACTTAAGGGTGTAGATAACTGCGTGTTCCGGTTACATGCTTTCAAGGTATTCGTCGTCAAAGTAACATCTCAAAGAAACAGATAAAAACTATGAGTCATGGATAGGGGACAACTAACAAGTCATGACATGGATGACCAACAACAATGAGTCCTACATTGCGGCAAACTTCCTCTACGAGAATACTGTAAAGGACATGTGGGATGAACTTGCACAAACAAACTCTCAACAACCTACCAAGTCACGTTTTCTTGACATCTACATGCATATCTGGCCCTCTTCTCAGAGGGAGTCCACTCTTGTGGAGTATTACCGGTACTTTTATGGTCTCTATGAGTAATATGCCATCTTTTAGCTAGCATGTTGTCCCAAATAGATGACAGAGATGTATGAGTAGCAAGTCTACAGATTTTTTGCCAGCCTGCATGCGCATTAGGGGACTGTGATGAACCAATTTCTTACATCTGATACTCTGCATTTCATCAAGGTCATCTTTAGCTGGCTTTAGGAACCCAGGTTGTACTTCTTCGCATTTTGTGGAGAGTTCAATCTTCCTTGCCTCCTCTAGAAGAGGTGGCCAAGACAACTGCTGTAGTGGTCGTGACCATGACTCTAGCTATGGTCGTGATTCTGGTCATGGCCATAACTATACTCAATGCATCAATAATCAACGACAGAATCACCCTTCTAAGGGGTGCTCGATAAGATTTGGCTTCCCTCCTCGGGCCAATGCTACTTTAGCATCTGGCTATGATGTAACCTTGATACATACACCTTTTGATTAGGACTCTAGTGGACAGATTGTCCATCTCTCCACCACAGAATACTCCCGCCCGATGCAATAACTGCAAAGCTCTACTCACAGTGAGACTACTACTACAAATCTAGCTATTACCTTTGATATTGTAGCCAACTTTTCTTCTGCCACAAAACCGACATGGATCACTGACTTTGGTGCATTTATTCACTTGACTGGAGAAGGTAGTATGCTATCCTCCTCTCAACCTCCACAATCAAGTTGGTTCGGTTAGCCAATGGTCTTCTCCTCTTTCCAACATTGAGACTATGGAGTTTTCTTCCAAGCTTAGACTCTCCGGTGTTTATTGTGCTCCTGATTTCCCGTTGAGGTTATTATCTATTCGTAAGCTATGTGTTGAGTTGAATCGTTGAGTGATTTTTAACGAGTTCTATTGCTACTTTAGTGAGATCCATACGATGTAGATTTTTGATGGGGGCATGAGAAGAACACGCTTTAGTACCTTGACATCACTACTGATTCTACCTTTTCTTGTGCAATCTTCGTTTTTGCTGGCATGTTCTTGTGGCATTTGTGGTTTGGTAACCCCTTCGCTAAAGCTCTTTCATAGACGTTTTGAACTGTCATCTTGCTTCCTTTTTTTACTTAGGGTTGAGCCACATTGATTATTGCCTTTTTCTTTCATCCATTTTGATATTTGGGAACCTTGTCCGATCCATACCGTAAGTGATCACATATATTTTGCTGTCTTTGTCGATGATTACAACAGATTTTCTTGGGCCTATTTATTAATGGAATGGTCAAATATTAATAAAATTATCAAGTCATTCTTACAGTTTATTAAAACATCTTTATCTATTTGTATTCAGATTATCATGACTTACAATGCTCTTGAATTTATTTAAAAGGATTTGATATCTTTCTTAGCAACTCGGGGAATTCTTCACTAGACCTTATGTTCATATACTTCACAACAAAATGGGGTAGCAGAAAGGAGACTTCGCTACATTCTGAGCATTGCCCATACCTTGCTAAGTATCAGGAAGATTTCCAAAACCTACTGGGAGGATGTTGTTACTACTACCACCTACCTCATCAATAGGGTTCTGTCTTCAGTTCTTAATGGGGTAACACCTTTTTCACTTTTGTATACTGATTAGGAATCCATTCCTCTTTCGTCGAGAATTTTGTTGCAGTACCTTTGTTCAAACCTTTGTCCGAAAGGTAGCCAAAGAGATGCTAGGCGAGTCAAAAGGAGGAGCTCCGGGTCAAAAGGAGGCTTGGTGGTGGAGTGAAGGGGTGCAAGAGAAGCTAAAAATTAAGAGAGCTTGCTTTAAAGCTATGTCTAAGGATAGAACAGAGGAAATTGTCACAGACTATAAAATAGCGAAGAAGGATGCAAAGAAGGCTGTAAGCGAAGCTAAGTCAAAAGCTTATGAGGTTTTGTATAAAAATCTCAACTCTAAGGAGGGCCAGAAGGATATATTCAGGTTGGTCAAAGCAAGAGAAAGAAAGACCAAAGACCTTTCTCAAGTGAGATGCATTAAGGACGAGGAAGGTCACGTGCTTGTTACTCAGAAGGATATAGAGACTAGATGGGAGCAACACTTCCATAAACTTTTCATTGGAGAAGGAAATAGAGAGATCACTTTGGGTGATCTAGCTAGTAGTGAAAGTTACTTGAATCGTGCATGCTATAGACGAATACAAAGAAAAGATGTAGAGGAGGCTTTGAAGGTTATGAGACCTGGGAAAGGTGTTGGACCGGATGACATCCCTGTAGAAGTATGGAAAGTTTTAGGTGAGCGTGGTTTGACCTGGCTTACGAATCTATTCAATGTTATTTGGCGAAGCAAGAAAATGCCTGAAGATTGGAGGAGGAGTATTGTGGTGCCTCTTTATAAGAACAAAGGAGACATTCAAAATTGTTCAAATTACAGAGGTATCAAGCTGATGAGTCACACTATGAAAATTTGGGAACGTGTGATCGAAAGAAGGTTGAGACAAATTTCCCAAATAAAAGAAAACCAATTCGGATTCATGCCAGGTCGCTCAACTATTGGAGCTATCCATTTGCTGAGGAGAACAATGGAGATTTATAGAGCTAAAAGGAAGAATCTCCATATGATCTTTATTGATTTGGAGAAGGCTTATGATTCCGTCCCACGAGAGATACTGTGGAGAGTTTTGGAGAAGAGACAAGTACCTGTCCTATACATTAATCTCATAAAGGATATATGTATGATAGGGCTTTATCTTGTGTAAGGACTCCGACGGGGGAAGACCAACTATTTTGATATCAACATTGGTTTACATCAAGGTTCAGCTTTGAGTCCATTTCTTTTTACTTTGATTATGGACGAGTTGACAAGTCACATTCAGGATGAGTTACCTTGGTGTATGTTATTTGCTGATGATATTGTGTTGATTGACGAGACTAGAGATGGAGTAAATGAGAAGCTTGAGGTTTGGAGACATGAATTGGAGACTTAAGGTTTTTGTATAAGTAGGGCTAAGACGGAATATATGGAATGTACCTTTGATGGAAGCAATGGTGAAGGAATCGAGGTGAAGATTGGTGACGATAACATTCAGAAGAGAGATTCTTTTAGATATCTGGGATCTATTTTGCAACATGATGGGGAAATTGATGGAGATGTTACTAATAGAATAAATGCAGGCTGGCTAAAGTGGAGAGGAGCCTCCGCTGTTCTCTGTGGTAAGAAAATTCCTTTAAAAATTAAAGGAAAGTTTTACAAAGCAGCCGTGAGACCTGCTATGCTTTATGGTTCTGAATGTTGGCCTGTGAACCATAGACATGTGCAGAGAATGGCTGTAGCAGAAATGAAAATGCTAAGATGGATGTGTGGACATACACGTAAAGATCGGATTCAGAATGATGCAATCAGAAAGAAAGTTGGTGTAGCTCCGATCGAGGATAAGATGCGAGAAAACCGCTTAAGATGGTTTGGTCATTTGCAAAGAAGGTCAACTGATGCACCGGTTAGGAGATGCGAGTGGTGGGATGTTGAGCCGGCTAAGAGAGGGAGGCGAAGAATCCATGTAGCCGACCCTACTTAATTGTGGGAAAAGGCTTTGTTGTTGTTGTTGTTGTACCTTTGTTCAAAACTTTTAGACTACTGATAAATTGTTTCCTTATGCATTCAAGTGTGTTTCCTTGACTACTCTTGGACCCAAAAGGGGTATACGTGCTATGACCCCAAAGGGGTACCGCTACCATGTTTCTGCTGAAGTCACCTGCTTTGAATAGACCAACTACTTTACCCAATCCATCAGTCACATACCCTTGAAACTTCTGTCACCTCCCTTTGTCTACAAAACGAAACACATGTTTCCTTCTGACCAGTGCCATTCCTGACATTTTATGGGCCCTAGGCAAAAGAAAAAAGGGCCCTTACAAAAACAACTTAATTTTTGAATGTGTAAATTTCTTTAAAATGGTTCTTAAAATGTTACAAATAACTATGGATGTTTATGTCCGACAAGCATCACACCATAAATCATGAATTAAAAAAATATAAAAAATGATTTCTACGAGCATTTAGGGACGCAAAATCGTTAATAATAACATTAATGTCAATGATTTCTAATAAATCTATCTCAATTAATAATGTTGCCAAACCATTCAATCTTTCTTGCGACATTGATGATCTGAAGTAGGTTTTTATCTATTTTAACTTTGAAAAAACTTCTTTCAGATGATGCCACAGTCACATGCATAGTTAGAAAAGATTCTGTATGCAATAAAACATTAGGATAACAATCCATGGACTTTATAAACTTAAGAATTTCATCAACAAACACTGACTCATTTAGCAATGTCATTTGCAACACAGAGTAAAAATCATTGAAATAAATATCTCACGAATCATCATAAGAAAATTTAAAGTAACAATTAACACAATATTCTCTTAGTTCTTTATCATCCAATTCCTTTAACGTATTTAAATGGAATAAACATCCAACAATATTTATAAATTATTTTAATTGCTCAAATCTACATTTTAAATATGTGCTCGCTGTGCCTATAACAACTAAAAAATACTTAAATCTAAATAATTCATCAACGGATTGTATTTCTTCATCCTCATCATTCTCATGAAATTCTTTTTTTCCTAATAATACGACACTTTACTGGATGACTTGGGTCTATATCCATTTCAAGTGCAATACTCTTAGCAATTTCTAAACTAATAGCAAAACCTTCTTCTCTATACTTAGCAAGAATGATAAAACACCTACTTGTTTTCTGATATAGTTAATGCAAATGATTCCGATTGTAATTTCTTGCTCACCATATTCATAGAAAATAAAATATCATTCCAAATTACCTTACCACGAAGAAACTCAAAATTAATAACACAATAACCTTAAAATGATTACCCCTTTGAGATCATAGAGTCATAGAGAATAGAAAACACCCCCAACACACTCCTCCCCCCTTTGCCTCGACGGGTGCCTGCTGTTGACTGTACAACACAGAAGAACAAAATCAACAGTCAGATTCAACAAAGCAGAGACATCCTAATTTAGTAAATGGCCCAATTGTAGGGATGGGCATGGGCCGGGCTGGGCCGGGCCCTGAAGGGCCCAGGCCCAAGCCCATCTAATTATTTCGGGCCTTGGGCCGGGCCTAGGCCCGCAAATCTTATTGTTGTTCGGCCCAGGCCCAGGCCCGGCCCATTTCCTTTGGGCCGGGCTTGGGCCGGGCCGGCCCAAGACTAGATTACATATTGCTATTTCATAGTAGATTCCTTCAACCTCATGGTCATACCATAGCTGGCATGCTTTCTTGTATCTTTTGCATCCATATACAATCCTCTTACAATGCGAAACCACAAGTAACCAGCTCCCCATTTTCCCATGCTGTTGTTATGGATCTTAAGGGCATATATATCCAACAAATCTGTTGCGGAAAAGATCCACTTCTCAAGTAAATAGCAAAAAAATGTAAGAAACAAATTCAAGAATTTCTAAGCTCCTTTTAAAAGAGACATGCCTGCTAATTTGTGAATTTGCTTAAAGATGGTAATGGATCTTTCTCATAAGCCTCGTTATGCGGAGGCTCAACCAAAGGAGCAAGATTCTCTATAGTCAAAAAAATCAATCGTTGTAGCTGATGTATTGAAAACAGTGACACCAACTCAGAGCAATTCTAAATCCAATATTGCATCATTTTTCAAGAGAAGTTAGATGGAACCTGCAAAGTTTCATCAGCTGCAAGGTCGTCTAGCAAGAGTATATCATTTGTCATGTTTAAGAACACCGAATCCAAGAGTCTGCACATACTCTTTTTATAAAAAAATTTCGGCAGTAGAGGTTCCCATATGATGTGTACTTTCTCCAAATTGAAAATGACCTGTCCAAGACAAAATGTAACATAGAAAGACCCATGTAATTGATATGACACAGAAAGACGTATCTACATCACAAGTCAGTTAAAATTTTTAAGAGTAAAGGGAGATCAAAATCATAATGACAAATTTCTAGAAGAAGTTCTAATTCCGGTAATCACAGTGCATACTTGTACTCTGCTAGCCCTTCGTGAGACTCCTTTGATACGACTTCTTAATCTCTTAACAGCTACCACAATCTCCATTACAAACTTAATTAAAATGATACCAACCCCATTATAGACCTAGTGCTTTCTACAATACCACAGGTAAAACTGGTCATTTCCATCTAGTTAGTTTTTAAGCCAACGATTTTCTCTCTGAACAGAAGATTTTCTCTAAGAATAAGATAGAGGCTGAGAAGAACTAAAGAAAGAGAAACTAAGGTCGGTGAGTGGTTCAGGAAAATTAGAAATGGTTCAGGAAAATTAGAAATGAAGGGGGATCGCAGACTCACAGGATGGGATCGTGGCTGTTGTGGGCGGAGAACCGGAGCCTTGGAGTTGGACAAGCGCGAGGGAGAGGGAGGTCGCCGATGTTGTGGGCGGAGCCTTGGAGTTGGAGGAGCACGAGGGAGCGGTTGGGATGGCGAGCGCGTGCTCTAGTAGGTAGAGGGAGGCAGGAGCGGCGCGCTACTCGCGGTTATCATAATCGCGTTAGGGCAAAAGCCAAAAGGGGTTCGGGTTAGGGCAAATTCTCAGTCCGGGCTACTCGGGCCAACATCGGGCCAAATCTCGGGCCGGGCCTCGGGCCAATTCGCGGGCTACTAAACGGGCCGGGCCTCGGGCCAAGTCGGGTTGGGCCGACCCACGCCCGAGCCCGACCCAAACTAATCTTGGGCCGAGATTTTAAGCCCAGGCCCGGCCCATTGCTCTATTGGGCTTGGGCCGGGCTGAGTTTTTTGGGCCGGGTTACGGGCTGGGTCGGGCCGGCCCAGCCCAATGCCCATCCCTACCCAATTGGCTGAACCAACCTCGAAGCGACTGAGTAGTACACTCCGGTGTATCGAAGTCAAAACTTGATTTGGCGTTTGGGATTAGAGTTTAAATGTTTCGATCCAGTGAATCGAAGTCAAAACTTGATTTGCCGTTTGGGATGAGAGTTCAATTTTTTCGATATATATATAGAGAGAGATTTCGAGAGAGAGATGTTTCAAGTGAGATGTTGAGAGAGAGAGAGGTGATGAGAGTTTAAATGTCGAGAGAGATGTTTCGAGAGAGAGAGATGTGATGAATTAAATTACAAATTTCTTGAAAAAGGAAAAAAATGGTCGTTGAGGATTTCATGGGAAGATTAAACGTGTTGTGATTGTTGCCTATATTTGGAAATTGGGAATGTGAACGTTGAGGATGGTGGGAGACATAAGGAGCTTTTTCTATTATTGTAATGAAGGATAATGGGCCCTAAAAAATCATGGTCCTTGAGCGATTGCATTTCAAGACAATCCCCAGTGCCGACCCTGCTTCTGACTCTTTACCTGCTCCTTACTTGTAGGATGATATGCCCTTCTTCTAAGTGTCCCCATTATTGCGTCTCCAGATACTCCATCTAAACTTCCTATATCACTGTTCAGGGCAAAAAATCAATGTAGTTTACATCTCTTGTCACCTTTTACTTTCACCAATACTCCATCTAATTGTGACATGCATTTTTCAAATGATCTTATGGTTGTTACTTCTTGTGATCATTACAATGCGCTTTAAGATCATGGTTGTATAAAGGTCATAAATACGGAGATGGACACACTTATTTACACGGGCGTGTGTGATCTTGTGTTGTTTCCTTATGACATTAAGCCAGTTGGTTGCATGCTGATGGGTTTTGACGACCAAACAGTCTCTTGATGGCTTCATTAACAACTTAAAGGTCAGACTCGTGGAAAAATTATTTACTTATGCATATGGCATGGACTACTTTAAGACATTCTCTCCGGTAGCTCGAATGGGGTCAATCCTCACTATTACCTTTGTTGCTTCCAATGGGAATTGACACATATTCCAGCTAGATGTGATTATGTATAATGCTTTTCTCTATGGTGTCCTCGAGGTGGAGGTCTACGTGAAGCCACTAGGGTACTCTGTTGAGGTGGTGTGTGTATATCGACTCCGTAAGGCCATTTATGGCCTAAAGCAGAGTCCTCGAGTTTGGTTTGACATGCTTACCTTTGAGATCAGCTCACATGGCTTTCATATGATGACATCCAATTACTCTTTGTTTGTTAGACGAAAGACATCTAGCTTCATTATACTAGACGTTTATGTTGATGACATGGTGATTACTAAGTAGGCATTCTAGAGACCAATGCCTTCCTCCAGAAGGTGTTTGATACCAAGGACCTTGGTTAACTCATATACTTTCTTGGTTTTGAGATGATACACATTGCAAATGGACTAGACACCTATCACATCAGAAGTATTACGTGGACATTCTTACAAATGCTTGCTTACTTGGATGTAAACCATATGGAATCCCAACGAAATTGCAGAATCATGCTACATCTAATGATCTTGATTTGAGGATACTGCACGATATAGAAGCCTAGTGGGGAAGCTTCTCTTCCTTACTGCCACTAGGTTAGATATGTCATATGTTTTGAGCAGAGCTAACTAGAATATCTACAAGCCTCATTACAATCATTGGCATGATGTTATCTTGATCCCTTAATACTTGAATGAATCTCATGGAAATGGATTTTCTATGGGGCTAACGACAAAACTGACATCATTGTCTGTGCAAACGTTGATTATGCTAGTTCTCCCGAAGATAGACAATCTGCCACATTTTATGTCGTGTTGGTTGGGCGAACCTTGTTACATGGGGCCAACGGTAACACTGACGTCATTGCCTATGCTGACGTTGATTATGTTAGTTCTCATGAGGGCATACAATCTACCACATGTTATACCATGTTTGTTGGGCGATCCTTGTTACATGACGAAGCATGCAGCAAACTATTGTCTCTAAATTGAGTGCAAAGGCTAAATACAGGGCGGCGACCCAATCCACTTGTTGGAATCATGGCCTCAAATTTTAACGAAATTCGATCGAATTTCTGTCGAATATCGATATCCAATCGAAATCGAAATGACCGAAAAAACCGAAAGATGGGAGTCCTAGTACAAAAAATGACCGAAATGACCTAAAATTCTGGTCGAAATTCCATCGAAATTCTGTTTTGGTCGATACCGAAATGGTGACCGAAACCGACATTTAAGGCCTTGGTTGGAATGCCCCTCTGTCCACCTATCCTTTATTCCATGAGTGGGCTAGCACATTTAAGTTGATTGCCATTTCATTCGAGATGTAGTAAATGAAGGGAAGATCACTACTCCACATATCTCCACTGGCCTTCAACTTGCAATTATATTACATGCCAAAGAAATGCATATCAGGGTAATACAAGGAACAAGCAAACTATTGTCTATATATTGAGTGCATAGGCTAAATACAGGGTGGTCACCCAACCCATTTGTGGGATTACCTTGTTAGTCTCCTTTCTACAAGAGCTTAAAATCCCTGCCATGACTCGTCCCTCTGTATTGCCTCTTATGGTGTATTCCATGAGTGGGCTAAGCACATTTAAGTTGATTGCCATTTCATTCGGGATGTAGTATAGGTACAGGGGAGATTAGTGATCCACAAGCTTTCTCGTTGCAGATATATTTATAATGACCCTGTCGAAGAAATGCATATCATGGTAATATATATGCTCCAACTTGAGTATTGAAGCTACTTGATTATCCCCTCTTTATTTATTTTATTTTATTTATTGAATTCTGTATTCATTCAGGGGATCTAATGTAATTTCCTCTACTTGGGCTCTACGATTTCGTGCTATTTAAGAATCCACATACCGCTTGAATAAATCAACTCATTCATTCTCAATTATTCTCCACACTCTTTATTAATACAACTGTCGTGAAATCCGCAGTCGAAGGAGATGACCCTTTCATTGGAAGCTCTTCGACTTTGGTCACTGCCAAGACGTTCCTTGGCTGCATCGAGTCTGGTAAAGTGGTCGATGTGACCTCTTTAGTCTCCGGGGTGGTTGGGGGGGTGATAGCTTTGTGACCCATGGCTTGAGGACTGCATTGCAAACCTTCAAAGAGCATTCTATAGTAGATGATAACGGTTCCCTCATCTTGATTACAATGATTGTCTGAGTCCACGTTGGAACTGTGTATTCTTCCATCTGAAAGAATCTCCACCAAGTCACCCATCTTTATGTGTCTTCTTCAGTAACTCAAGGTTCATAGAGAGAATAGGGACACCACCACATGAGCCTGCTTTCTCTGTGCCATATTCTCCCTATCAGTAGTCTGGAGTCTTCTCCAATGTCTTTTGTTCCTCCCGGCCCTGACGACCACATCAAGGCTCCACTATTTGACAGATCACGAACGCATGCAGCACTCTTGTCCAACATAACCACGTCTCCCAAGAAAGATCCCTAAACTTGAAGGGTTATCATATATCCGTTAGAGCACCTCTTGGTTGCTCCATGTTTTATCCTATTTCTCGTCTTTTTCAACTTTTTTTCATTAAAGAGAACTTAAATTTACACTGTTAATTTTCTTCGTTATAATTATGCCTAAGGGCTTGATACTCGTCTATCGTTTACGTAGTCAATGGGTTAATGATCCTTTTGTAATATTTTGCAGATTTTTCCATGGAAGGGCACTATAAGCTTTGCGAATTTGTAAAGAAAGCTTGCACTAAATTGATGAAAATACTTATCTCAATACAAGCGAGGCACCCATTCACTTTTGGTGGCAATTACATCCTCGTCCCGGTCACTGAATTCTGTTTGAACAAGATTGCAACTCCAGAACCGGCTATATTGTCATTCGAACAGTTTGTGATTCAATGCATGGTGTTGGTCAAGTCTATTTTGGAATGTAAAGAATACAAACCAAGTTCCACAGGGCGGGTTGTCAGTGATAATATGGCGACATTTGAGCAGAGAAAGCAAAACATTTCTTCTTCAGTTTGTGGCATATTAAATACTATCTTTGCTAGTGAACGTGTAATATTGCTGTGCAATGTCTTGATTAGAAGGTCATTTTCTTGCTTGAATTTCTTGATAAATTTAAATAAGTTCGTTTTGATCATAGTAAGAATTATCTTTTATTTGTTTCGTTCATTCCAGTGTATGTCATGCATTAGGATCCTTTGATCATTGATTAATGGAATTATGAAATCATTGTCCTTTCCTGGGAAACATACGTAGGAAGCAAGGAGACCAAAATATATAAGAGATGGTGTGATATTTAGAACGACATCTACCTTTAGTTACTTGAAAAAGAAAGCTTCAAAATTTGAATATATTACTTGTTGAGATATTATTTATCTTTTCGTAAAGCTTGCCGTAAGGTGTTGGGTTAAGTCTCGCAACGAGCGCAACCCTCGTGTTTAGTTGCCACCATTTTGTTTGGAACCCTGAACAGACTTGAACAGACTGCCGGTGATAAGCCGAAGGAAGGTGAGGATGACGTCAAGTCATCATGCCCCACACAATAGCTCTATTAACGATGTGCGTTGTGCGGTTTACTTTGCATTTTGTTATTCCAAGTTATTTTGTGGTGGTTCTTTGAGGACTGGCTTATCTCTTTATCTTAGTAATTTCTGTAGTATGAGATTGTATAGTAATCAGACTAGACCTTTATCATTAATCTTTTGGTAGTCAGATCTGCATTTTGGTATATCTTTTTGTATTTGCACGGTGGTGTCTATTTTATGTAAGATTTGTGGTTTAATTCTTTTGGAAATCCTATTGGGATCTGATATTTGGTGTTCCATACAGGTATTTTATTTTCACAAAAAGTGATTTGGATGAATGGGACCAGAACCCCGAATCTTTTCACCATGAGCAGGACATGATCCAATGGACTGAAAAGTCAAGGCCATGTGCTGAGGCTCTGTATATTGTTTTGTTTGAAAACTATAGACAGGTCAATGATCAAATTGATCCTTTTCCTCAGTAATTTAGTTACCTATGAAATCCATGACTGCATCACTAAATGCTTCTTTTTTGTTCTCAGCTGCTTGCTCCTGTGGTTATCTCCATTCTTCGCGAGGCAACGGGCAGGTCTCCACCTTCTGAAACTGAAATAACTCCCGGAATGCTTTTAAAAGATGCAGCATATGCTGCAGTTGGACATGTTTATTACGAACTTTCGAACTACCTCAACTTTGATGAATGGTACACTTTCCCCTTAATTAACACAACAATTTTAGTGTTTGGATGTTAAGCTTCTTAATGACTAGTTTTTACATCTTTGCGCTTTATTTCCGCAATGGGAAAAGAAAAAAAACGAGTTCTCTTCAACCATCTTTTTTCTCAAACTATTACAAATTTCCAATTAAGTGATGATATATTTTGGAAAATATAGCATCGTTGCTCTTTGAAAATGTTCGAATGTCTGTGCACTGAGTAAGTGTAGATCTGAGGGATACTTGAGCTTTGCCCTTGGGTTCTAACTCACGCATTGTCCTATTGCGTAACCTCTTTTATGAGCATTATGTGAATATATGCTTAGGGGGGATGTTGCATGGAATTTATAATGCAAGCTTTATTTAACGAACGTACCTATCAAACTAAATATCGTATCTTAGGAATTGTGTCATTTCTCGGCATGGAAGAGGGACCACACATATTTGTTCTTGTTGATGGGTTTAGTGAAGACAACTGCAATAATATGGAAATATGTCCTTCGGATTGCATTTTTTTGAAGGCAGCGGTCCAGCCATATATTCTTGATTTTTCCGTGAAAGGAGGATTTCAAAGCAATGGCTGTGGTACCTATAATCGTTATCACCACACATGGGGATGGCTGATTCATTTTAGAATAAATATGTTATTGTGAGATTGGGTTAACAAATGAATGGTTGAGACGGGGGATAGTGTAGATGCACAAGGGGAGATGGTGGCCGACGAGGGTTGGGTGGAGGTTCGCTCTCGGAGGGTTATGCGTTAACGGCTAGAATTGAGCGTTGCTCGTCGCGAACCTTTCGCAAATCTGTTAGCGAGTGGTTGCTTCCGTTGTGGCTCCTTGGGCCATTGAGCACGACAATGTCAGGAGTCAGTCAAGTGCTTTCTTTGTCGTCGTTTTGCACACAATAGCAGAACGTGCCCATTGATATGGAGGAGCGTCCAACTTTTTGGGTTACTGATTGGAGAGCTAGGAGGATTGTAAGCTTTGTTCCTTGATCCTCCGATGTGGGTATGGTCTCAACAGCGAAGCTTCGAGGGGATATTATTCAAGTTAGTCCTTGGAGAGTGGTGGCGAGGGGGCTTTCTGTTGAGGAGGCTGGCGAGTTCCTGCGACAGTCAAGAGAGGGATGGTCGCTGCTGCGGTGGCGTAGGCTGCGGGACAACGATGGTCTGCTGGAGTTCAAGTTGCTGGATCAGATTCGTGTGAGAGGGCTTCCTTTTGGTGCGTGATTGCTGACGGTTCGAGATCTGTTCGAGGGTATTATTGTGGTGGTTAGGGTCGAAAGCAATGATTGCCGCCTGGGGGAACCCCTGGATCCTATTTTCCGAGTGAGTGGCCTCAACCCGAAGCAATTGGGGTGGTGGAAGGTCTGCGCGGCTGGGATGACAATGCACTTGGAACTATCGATGGCGACACAGACTTCCTGGAATCATGGCACGACGCGTCGCTTAGAGCTCCCGGTGGAGAAGGATCCTTCGGCGGAAACCGGCGGTGCTTCCGGTTAGGTCATGGTTCAGTCAGAAGGTCAGTATGTTTCGGTTGCAGAGAAGACCCCTCGAATTCCGTCGCCAATTCAATTTGGCACGATTTGCGGGGAACAGGGTCCCTGTTCGATGGTGTTTCATTTTCCCGGCAACGACTCGACTACAACTGGAGTGGGCCCTACCACATCTGAGGCGCCTCTCCTTTTCCAGGTTGTCGACCCGAGAAGCAGCCACTCAGCCTTGTAGTCCTCCTTGGGGGTCCGGTTTTTGGACCCGAGTAGCTCCCACCCAGTTTTGAAGGTCTGATCCACGGACCCGCTCCTGCTGGACCCGAATAGGCCAATCGTGTGTGGCGGATCCGAGGGATCTTTGTTGGGGGATCCTGGGCGGAGTGGCGATGGCGTGGCTCGCAGGGCTTCGTCTTCTGGTATTGGGGCAGGCTGAGGACCGTAATGCTCTTGGTGCTTTCGTAGGAGCTCCTCCCGTTGTGTTGGAGGTCCTTTGCTTGGAGGCGATGGTTGTGGCTTCTTCGATGAGGAGCTCTGCACAACATGAAACTGGGCGGGGAGGTGTTCCTAGAAGAAGGCTTGGAAGAGGGGCCCTTGAGGGGTTCTTCGAATGGTGCTGTTGGAAGAGATGTGGGGTTTATGAGCTCTGGGAAAGGGGGGGGGGTTCCAGGTTTGGTTCTTGTTACACTCGGAAGGCTATCCTCATGTCGAAGAGGAAAAGGAGGTCATCTCTGCTTGCTTCGGCTGTTTGCGATGGCTCCCCGCAACTGTTTGCGACAAGTTCTGTGGCTCTTCCTATTCATCAGAATCGCTTCAACCTCTTGGACAAGGGAGTGGCTGAGCGTCTGGGGGTGGCCCCTCCTAAGAAGATGAACCTGTGTGTTCCAAATTGAAGCTTCTATCGTGGAACGTAAGGGGTTGGGCCGCCCTGAAAAGCGGCTAGGGTTTAGAAATCTGATGGTGGAGGCTGGTGCATATGTATTTCTTCTTCGGGAGATGAAGTTGTCGTGGGGGATGGATGGTGTTAGGCATGAGCTGGATGGTCACTATCATTTCACTTTAGATGAACTGGAGGCTCAGGAGGCCTCTAGAGGGTTGTTGATAGGCTGGAAGAATGTTGAGACCCTTGTCAGGGTGAATCGACTGGATTAGCTTGATGATGAGAGAGGTTTGGACCATGAGGAGTTGACTGAGAGGTTGAACCTTATAGAAGAGTTGTTGCTGGAGGTTCGAAAGGAAGAGATGGAGTGTAGACAGAGGTCTAGACAACGGTGGGGTAAAGATGACACCAATACAGGGTTTTTTCATAATGGCCTCAGGAAGGAGGAGAATGAACTTTTTACCGGAGGTCGAGACTGGGGGTGTGAGGGTATCGGGGGAGGCACAACTTGGCAGTACCCTTCAGGATCACTTCGTGGTGGTGTCACGAACGCGGAGGGGGGGGCGATTGGAGGTGTTTGGGGAGAGGGGTGGAATCTTTATCTGGAGAGCAAGCAGAGGGGTTGCTGGATCCTTTGACAGAAGAGGAAGTGAAGAGAGCGGTCTAGGGGTTAAATGCGGATGGTGCACCGGACCCAGATGGGTTCTCAGTTCTGTTCTACCGAGAGTTCTGAGATGTGCTCAAGGGGGAAGTCCTGGAGGTGGTTATCGAGTTCTAGGAAGGGAACTTAGGATTCGAGTGGGTCAACATATCTCTGTTGTTCCTCCTTCCCAAGAAGGAGATCCCATTGAAGATTGAGGATTTTAGGCCGATTACTTAATCCAACGCAGTCTATCTTGTGTCTTAGGTCTTGGTGAACAGACTAAAAGCAGTTTTGGACTTGGTGGTACTTCATGTTCAGTCAACTTTCATTCCAAGGTGTCAGATGGCGGATGGTTTGGTGATGGCATCAGAGATGAGCCTTGAATGGAAGCAGTCGGGGAAGAATGGGGTTATATGGAAGATTTATTATGCCAAAGCGTATGATTGTGTAGATTGGAATTTCTTGTGGGCGTCCCTGCGGCAGAGAGGTTTCCCTGAGGTTTGGGTTGGGTGGATGAAGAGGTGTGTTACTACCTCCTACTCAATCCTGGTGAACGACAGGCCAGGGGAGGTTTTTCTAGCCCCAACGAGGTATCCAGTAGGGTTGTCCTCTGGCCATGGAAGGAAATATCGTGATATATCACCGATATATCGATATCGAGATGAGATCGATGTGGGTACTGATATGGTGATATTTCCTCCTTTTCGAGCATTTCCTTCACAAAAGAGCGTCGATCTGGGCGATATTTCGTCGAAATATAATCAAAATATCGTATCGATACAATATCAAAATCGATATGGCCTTCCATGCCTCTGGCTTCGATGCTTTTTTTACTAGTGGCTTACGCTCTAGCGGTTCTTTTCAAGTGTGCGGTGATAGCAGGTTGGTGTGAGGGGGCTTTCATCTGGAGGACATCTCAATCCCCTTCGTTTGATATGCAGACGTTACCATTTTTTTCCTTGGAGGATCGGAAGAGCAGAATAGTGACGTGGTTTAGTTGGTGGAAAATTTTCAGCATTCTTTCAGGGCTAGTGATTAACAAGCACAAGTCGGTGGCTATCACATTTGGGATGGATGATGTAGAACGCGCAGGAGTTGCAACGTTGTTGGTATCCCGCTTGGGAGACTATCTCATACTTGGGGTTGCCATTGGTGGATGGGAAGTTAAAAAAGTCTGACTGGGACATTATTGTGCAGAGAATGGAGGAGAGGTTGGCTGGGTGGAAGGTGATCATACTGTCTGGGGGGGGGGGTTAAATTAGTTCTCCTGAAGCATGTGCTCTCGTCCATTCCCATCTTCTTCTACTCCACGCATCTGATGCCGACGGGGGTTAGGAAGAAGATTGAGTCTCTGATGAGGGGTATTTTTTGGTCGGACGGAAAGCAACAAAGGTCCTACTTACATCTGGTGAGATGGGATGACGTGACGACATGGCACAACGATTGGGGCTTAAGGGTACGTGATGTGGATTGCATGAACATGGCTCTGCTGGCTAAATGGGTGACCCAGATATAGGGTTCGTTGTTGTCACTGGCAGCCAAACTCGTGCGACACGTTTATGGCGTTAGGGGCAAATTGGTGGATGGGAGAGTGTGGTTCGAATCACCGCAGTGGGCCGGAATACGTGAGGTTTTACCTTTGCTGGCTCCCAAGCTCCAGTCGAAGGTGGGGGACGACCACTTGTTCTGATTCATGCGTGATGACTGGACAGGTTAGGGAGCACTTGATAGAAGATTTCCGAGAATATTTGCTTTGGTTGTGTCGAAGGAGAGCCTTTGGCAGGTGGCGGGGTCGGGTTTGTGGTCACCGGTCTTTGTGTCAGATCTTTCGGTGCAACGATTGGATGAGTTTGTTTGCAAGCAGAAATTCTGGCGCCAGGAGACTTCACTCAGTTTCCTGACCATTTTAAGTGGTAAGGTGGGAGATTCTCAACTAAAAATGCTTAGGAGGAACTGATAGTGACAGTTGTACATGATGTGGAGCTTTACCAGGAAATGAAGGTGGTTTAGGCAGCTAAGATTCCGTGTAGAGTCAAGATTATTCTTTGGTGTCCGAGAAGAGGTCGCTTGTGCGACAAGGCAAGGAGGGGGCAACTGTTTGGCTTGGAGGACACACGATGTGGCATGTGTGAGGGGTAGATTGAGGACGTGGATCTATTCTTCAAGTGCACGGCGTCAGAGTGCCTCAGGCGACTGAGGTGTAGCCTCAAGGCATTCCGCCTGAAGGCGGTCAAGGCATTTTGCGAGACGTTATTGCTTTTTTGATATATTTTTATGATTTTAATGGTTTACTTGGTAGTTTGAGAAGCTTATAAATATATGCTTCTTTTGGATCGTGATTATACGAGATAAATGCCTAAATCTGATGTTTCTTTCATGCCCTTAACTTCATATTTACTATTAATTGTGTCCAAGTATATCACGAACTTTTACTATTTCTCTTTTAATGAATGTATTCATAGATATAAAATCTAACAATACTTGTAAACTTAATGAGCTTTGCAATATATCATACAAAACGTAATATATAGGGTTCACGATTTATCATGTTTCCATTAATTTTATGTTTGTCATACAACTTAAATTTCTTCGATGCATATTTAATCGTACTTTTAATTACAACAGTATTTCAAAGGTTTGCTCAGAATGGATAGGATTCCTGGTTTCTCGTGCGGCCACATATTGGACACATACTATAAATTTCTTCGACGTATATTTAATTTTACTTTTAATTACAACAATATTTCAAAGATAGATATGTGTTGTTTAATTCCTTCACAACATTTTTAGACAATGAATTCCTCTTTGATTGGATGAAAATGTGTAGAAAGGAATATGATGTTGTTCTAACTTCTATTGTGGTGTTCTTATCTCTATTATTTTACCATATTTATAGTGCTAAGTATCATATATTGGGCAAATAATATATAATTACGTTGCCATATATATAATTATAGTTTTATGCATATTTTTCTCTGTAAACTGAGGCTTTCGCTTCAATCGCCTCGAGGCTCTGCCTCGCCTCTATTCCGAGGAAAACGCCTCGTTTCACCTTTCGGTTTTTCAAACCTTGATTACGTGTAACATTGTAACATATTTAGATATAATGTCCGTGCACACATTATTAAATGTCTACATAATATATAGATTCAATAATATCTTATATCTGTGTAAATTTTGATAAAAAAATACACATCCTTATCTGTTTAAAAAAGATGCGATGGTGGATATATAATATGTATATGTATCTCTGCATCTCTACTGACGGCCCTTCCAGCAGTCAAACTGTCTACATAATATATAGATTCAATAATATCTGTATCCGTGTAACATTTGATGAAAAAATAGGCATCCATATCTGTTTAAAAAAAGATGCGATGGTGGATATATATATATATGTATGTATGTATGTATATGTATGGCTGCAGCATCTCTACAGCTGGCCCTTCCAGCAGTCAACCGATATATTTCCACCATGATGTTCTTTGCTGCCGGCATGTTGCCAGACAATATGTGAAGTTGTCCTCTTTTTGTAGATTTTTTCCTTTATACGGGTCTTTTTGAAACTCCACTGACATGGCCCACTCCTCTGTTGTGACTTCTATAGAGATGAAGATGCTCGTCTTCACCTCTAATATGGTTTTAGAGGCACCTCTATCAAATAAATAGCTATCATCAAACATGTTCTCTGGTCACGGGCCTTCAAGGATTTTGTTAGTGTTCAAGAAAAAAAATCTATATCCCTGTGAAGGATCCTCTCAAGAAGACTAATAGAGGATATGTGCTTGTGAAGCTGGCACTTATCGGGCTATAAATTGGCTCTCAAATAATGCAAGGTAGTCCGTTAGTACAAATCTTTTCTACAAGAAGAATTCCAAAGACGGAGGATTTTATATAGATATTCTCACAACAGACGACCAAGTTCGTGCTTGCATATATACATGTGCATTTGGTCAAGTTTCAATGATGAATCCACCATCATACAATATTCACTTATTCATTAGGATTGTACGAGGAGTTGGCAAATTTTCAACAAGCATCCATACATTGGTTTGGTTGTAGTGTAGTGTGCCTACCACCCAAAAGAGCTAGGTTCATACCCCCCCTTGTGGGAAAATAGTTGGATCTTTCAACATGGATTTGAGCAAGAATCCGTGTAGTCGACCCTACAAAAGTGGAAGATAGCTTCACATGCTATTCATACAAATTTAGGAATATCTATGGCGGATCTACAAGTGCCTATATGGCCGGAATCCATGTTATCTGATTATAAAGGACCATTTTCTCCTTGCCAATGAGATACCTTCTTTACGTATCATCTTTCCACAAATTCAGTAGTTAATGCAAACCTTCCTACAACCACTCCTTTTACACATATTTGTGCACTTATTGCCTTTGGTGGATGAGGTGGTTGAGGACATTCTGGCACCTAAGTTTTATGTCGAGGGCACGATTTCGGACATGGTCATTACTATACTTATCCATCTTATATACATTGTTAGGGTCTAATCATCTATCAAATTGATTAGGCCAAGTTTGGCCAACCTCCGACAGTCAGTTAACAGATACACAGAAGTATACAAATATAGATATAGGTTTTCACCATATCCTTATTCATTTAAAATATGAATATGGATACATAAACTTGCCGACATTTAAAATCACAACCATATTAATAAATATGGGTAAATATAATCGTATTATCATAATCGGATATGAATATTTAACAAACATATGTGGATTATCCTATTGATAAGAGATGTCTTCTAACGCTTGCATTTAGAATAAATGAAATGTTTTTCTAAAGTTAAGATTGATAGTTAATGAACTCCTGTAACTTACAAATACATTAAAGTAAACAAGAAAATAGGGTGAACTACAGAAGGGCCCCATGTATGTCTCGTTTCCTAACTAGGGACCTCATTTTTCAAAGGTAATAAAAAAGGGCCTGAACTTTCAACTTCAAAGTTTAACGTCGACATACAAGGGTCGCAGAAGGTTACATAGGCATGTATATGGCAAAAGAAACAGATTAGGCCTTTCTTTGTCTCATTTGAATAATGAGGCCTCTAATTGATAATCACCGCATAGTTGATGCCTTCTTTTGTAATTTACCCACAAAAATAAAGTAATATGCTAAATTAAATAACTTATATAACAAATAATTAATTAGTATGAACTTCCTGCATTTTAAAATGGCTCGAATGTCTCCAGAATGTAGCTTAACACGTGTAACAATGACACACATTTAGATTTGTGTCTATAAAGACACACTGATGTCAGTATATACAATACGCACACATAGGCCCTGTAATACACATATCCATACATGTATCTACTAAAAAATATGTAATCATATTCGTATCTATATTCTAAAAAATGAAAAAATGGTATATGCATCCGTATCCATGCTTGCAAATAAAAATTAGGGTAAATTACAAAAAGGAGCCCCAATTATGCCTCAATTCTCAATTGAGGGATTTATTTTTCAAACGTAACAAAGAGGGTCGTGATCTTATGTTTTGTTTCAAATAGAGGCCTCTATAAGCTTCAACAACCCTTCTGTGTCGACGTTAAACCCTTAAGTTGAAACTTTAGGCCCCTTTTTGTTATAATTGGAAAACAAGGCCCATAATTGGGAATCAAGGTATAGTTGCGGTCTTTTTTTGTAATTTATCCTAAAAACTACATGTTAGTCCATATCAATATCCACCGTAATGAAAATCACACATCCATATCTGCTTAAATGAGACATGAAAACGGATGGATACATGCATATTTGTATATGGTTGTATCTCTAGTTAGTATCCCATTGGTGTCATGACCTATGAGGCCTAGTCTGAGCCTACTAAGCATGCTTAAACTATGCAGCTACCTATACCTACTACTTGTAACGTAAGACTTCCCTTGACTTATTGACGCATTTGCGTTCAATCATTTGACATGTGAAACAATGCTTTTTTGATTCCTGACCCGGCCTTCTGTGCACATTTGAACAACCGGTCTTGGTATTGAGCCTAATTCGTTGGTTATTACAACTGGCAATGTAGCTTTCACTCATTAACTCAATCTGTTTGAAGTTTATTGTGCCCATGAGTTCGTCTTAGCTTTTGTTCTCTTAAGGATTTATAGTCACAACTTCACGGTCACATTATTTTCAATCCTTTTTTCCGTAGTTTTAAGGACATTCATACACGTGAAATTATCAAGAGAACCTTAGGGCATCGATATGATATCATTCTTGTATCTCCACATGGTATCAGAGCGACGGTACTAGACCAGAGTTCTCGTACCCATTGAAACCCTAATCCTACCCCTAAGCTCTTGTCCTCATGCCGCGATTGCCACCTCGACAACCCACCGCAACAACCGCCAAGGGCCTCCTCCAGGACGTTTCACCACCTTGGGCCCTCATCGGCCCTCCACATAGTCGCCTAGGGTCTCCATAAACTTCCCAATGCCGCTGTTTAAGCATCCTCCAGGCTATTGCGGCCCATCTTGGCGTCGTCAAGCCCCTGCGCAACATGATCTAGGTGCCGCCAGCCACTTCGTAGTTGGCCTAGGGCACTGTCGGCCCCACCTCTAGCTTCACTTAGCGTCGTAAGGCCCCTCAATGGCCTAAACTTCCGTCGGATGCCACCTCAAGGCCCTTTGTGCCACTCAACAATATGATTTTACTCGAAAAAGGTCCGATTCTTATCGGAAACGTGATTTCAGATCTAAAGATCACGTTTTCCGGTCTTAGCGTACACCGAGGATTGATGAGGATGGTTGTATGAGTCTACACGTACAACCAATCCTCCGTATGATTGTATAGACTTGCTCGGATCGGTCTACTTCCCCGTCGAGTTCCGTCTTCGATCGTTCTTCCGTCATTCAGAGAATAAAGGTGATATTTTTTCTTCGTTCGGTGCCTTCAAGGGCCCTGATCCCATTGTAAAGATGATAGGACCAACTTTGTGTTGTGTTCCATGCACTTTCTTACCCTTATGCAATGCAACAATAAAAAGCACATTCTGATGATGCCGGAGTTGACGGATAAGACTGGGGACAATGCTTCATGGAAGCAAGACGACGCGTATGCACGTATTTGGCTCTCCAGGACCCTCGCCACAGAGATAGCCAATGACATCGTGAATCAGCCCACCGTCAAGGTGATGCGGGATATTTTGGCGTCCACTTATGTTCAAGCATAGAATGAGGCCAAGATTCTTTAGCTTTAGTTTGACATTTACGAGGTCAAGCAGAATGGTCGTCACATGCAAACGTTCTGCTCCTCATTTTGTGGCTTGTTCGAGAAGCTTCACAGCTTCATGCCTATTACGACATCCACATAGCAGCAGAATACATGAACTTCGTGCCTATTACGCTTTTGCTGGTTCTAGCGGTGCAGATATGACAGTGGATCATGGATTCTGACGCATCCCGCCAACTGTGTGGAGACAGTGCCCAGTTCAGGTTCTACAATACTATTCCTCCTAGCAGATGGGTTTTTATTGTTAATGGGGACCACTTACCCATCACAGGACATTGGTTGTGTATCTGACGCCATCCACGTGCCTTCAGAATGTTTTATATGTCCGGATTTCAGATGAACTTACTTTTTATTAGTCAGATCACTGAGGATCTGCATTATCGTGCGATTTTTAACCCTTCGTCCCTTGTTTTTCAGGACATACTCACTGGCAGGATGATTGGATGTGGCTGTGAGCAGCGGAGGCTCTATAGAATGGTCCAGCCTCCTTATGCCGGTGCCTCCACTATTCCTACTCAACCAGTCTCGCTGTTCCTGTGGGTCCTTCGTTTTGGCCATCTTCCTCTATAGAAGTTGTGTCATGTCTTCCCACAGATCTCCACGTGATCTTCCTTCTAGTGCGAGGCTTGCCAGTTTGGGAAGCACTATCGTTCCTCCTTTCCATCTTGTCTGGGTCGAATCGATTCTCTCTTGTTTGAGCTCCTTCTTTTAGATATTTGGGGTTGGAATCGTGTTCCTGATCACCAAGGACACCGTTTTTATCTAGTCGCTATGAATGATTCTTCTTGGCCTTCTTGGTTTTCCTATTGAAAAATAAATCTGAGACTAGGTTTGTAATCGGGTTATTCATTAATGAGATAAAGAATATTTTTTCTGCCAATATTAAGTATCTATGTTCTGATAACGCCTTAGAGTTTTGTACCCTTCAGCTTTTTGAGTTTCTCAGATCTTTTGCATTGTATATCAGACCTCGTGCCCATACTTCTCAGTGGAACGTTGTTGCCGAGCGCAAACATTGTCTCTTACTCGATGTGACCAAAACCCTATTGATTCAGAGTCATGATCCTCATGCTTGCTGGGGTGATGCGGTTCATACTGCATGCTACTTAGTGAACCACACGCCTTCCTTTGTCTTGGGAGAGAAGATCTCGTTCTCGATTGCATTTTCGAGAAGGGTCTGTTCTTCACGTTAGGAGCTGGTTCTGAAATATGTGCAGGCATGTCCAATGCTATCGCGATCTTTGTCTTTTTGTATTTTTTTTTATTTTTTTTGTAAATTTTTAGCAGATAGTGTTCCTCCAAAAACGTTGCTTGGCCTTCGTGTTGGCTAGACTGACGACTCCCCGTTAGATGCAATGTGCTTTTCCTTCGCAGCTGCTGATGGCTGCAACATTCTACCGCTCCTGAGAGTAACAACGTTAGATATAAACAAATCATTTCTACCTGAATCGGGGATATCACTGCAAACTACATGCTCCTTGCGTCGGAAATTATTATGATTGGCCTCGACCTGGGGTGGTTTGACGGTTTTGGCAGCCGTCAGGTCGTCAATCTTCTGGGTCATCTCAGCCATATTCTTGACGAGTTGCTCTAGACAAGCGAGAACCGGGCTCACTGGTGCAATTTCTGAGGAATCGCCCACTTGGGGCCTGTGGTTCTGATAATGTGGGGGGAGGTTGTTGTTGGTAACCTTGTGAAAAATGGTGGGACGGAGGACGGGAGGAATACTGTGAATATTAGGGAGGAATACGAATTGTGATATGATGCAGTCGGTTGCTGTGGAGGATAGCTTTGATTACGGTAGCTGGACTGTTGCTGCTGATATCCTTGCCTTCATGCGTTCCATATGGTTGAGGTTGCTGATTTTTAGGTTGGAAGGGCTGGAAGTTTCTCCCTCCCTGCTGCTGCTGGTGAGGTGGCCCGTTGGCCGAGTTCTGACCCAGGGGATGCCCCTGAGGGCGGGTCTGCTGCTGATCGTGCTCCCATACACCATTATTCTCTTGAATTTGCGGCAGGGGTGGAGGAAACTGCTTAGGGTAAACTGGCTGCAGCTCTGCCAAAATGTATGACAATAGAAGACCAATGTATGCTTTATGTGATTATGACACACAATTTGAGACAAAAGGCATGCATTTTTTAAGGAGTAAGGCGAGCAATGGATGATTGTAGTTGATATGAATTTGCTGAGATGGACATAGCTACACAAGGGCGATCGGTTGTTCTAGTGAGGATACAGGGATAAAGGTGTCTCACCAATGCAAAATAAAACGGGATCCACATATTCATGGTGGTCAGGGTGTTGGAAAAGGGACCAATGGATGCCCACTATTAATGAGTGAACATGTAAAGCCTTAAAATGAAAAAGAGGAGAAGTTTCAACTGGATGCCACTCCGAATTTTAATACGGGCCTCAAAACGACAATGGTACTGCAGAAAGGTGCAGTGGTGATCAATGGCTATTCTATGGCAGGATCCTCTTTTAGTTGGATAAAAAACATAGTTGCTCATCAGTGAAAGGAATTTGGATGAGGAAATGGCCTCTACATATTACTTACGATTGCTATTGTGATGATGATCCCTCGGCTGATCAGTCTCTTTTTGAGTGTTGTGATGAGATAAATGCAATTGAGGCATTGTGCTGAAAGTGGTCTCAAAAATCATTGTTTTAATATGGGAAAAACAAAGCGACAGTGATTATTTTTCCTTTTTCTAAAAGGGAGTGTTATATGGCTGGGGATCTGATCTTCTGGGAGCACCGTTTTTGTCATCTGTCATAAAATCATTTGCCTAATCCTTGTAGACATTAGCTTCTGAGTTAGAAAAGACAAGGAAGTAAGTCCCAGTATGGCCCACGATTAGTTCAAACGGTGTCAGAGATTCCATTGTGGCTTAGTTATGTGAAAAGAAGTCTGACATTGTTATGGCTGTAAGATATATAGGTGTTTGCTGTTGGATTTTTTTTTGATTTTTTGTAACTATGTTTTAAGGTCTTAAGCTATTTTGTTTGTTTTCTATTTTCTTTTATGAAATAGAAGAGACCAGATCTATCCACGAATATGAGCTTCAGAGTTAGTACTAGATCTTGTTTGTCGGACTAGTTTTGTATCTCTTTTCTTGGGTGCAGAAAATACATGCTTATTCTTGATTATTTTCAAATGAGCTCTTTCAATGAGAATTTGTTACCTTTTTCGTTTCGCTTTTGAAATTTGTCGTTCACTGTATTTTGCGTTTATTAATTTGTTGCCGTTTGCTGCTTCAACTTTATCTCAGTTTTAGGATGTTTCTGACAACTTCATTTTTTGCAGGTTCAAGGGCTCTCTAGCTGTAGAGCTCGCAAATGGCCATCGTAATATGCGTATTATTCATAGGAAGATTGCATTGGTACTAGGACAATGGGTTTCTGAGGTCAAAGGCACCTTTTTATCCTTCTTTTTTTAGATTAATTTTGGTAGTGATTTAGTTGCATTTTATCTGACATAATTGGGCAACTGGAATTATGCTCAGGTGCATGATCGTGTTGTTTAATAATGAGTTCGACATGTCTTAGTGTGAGGGTGATTCTGCTATAATGTCTAATGGTACCAGAATTATTAGTTTATGGATAGCTGAATTTCCATTCTCGAATTGTTCTCAGTAATTTTGAGGTCATTTAGCAATAAATTCTTAAGGTCTTGTTTGGAGACTTTGAGCTGTCCTTTTGCCGGACCCTACCATGGGGCCCTAGCACTGTCGCTAGATCGGCTAAGGGTTGTTCTGGCTGCTACCAGCGATGGCAGTGATTCTCGCCACTGCAAAGGGACCTAGCCGTTCGCGCACTTATCAGTATGCCCCTATCACTATTCATGGCTTAGCATGGCCTGATTTTGGTGTTGTCTTGGTGATTTAAGACAAATAAATTCACTCGGTCAGTCCTAGAGTGTGTCCGATCATGATGGCAATGGTTGTGCTTTGCGTCTGTACACACAACCGATTCTCCATATGATTGTGTAGATATTCTCTAGTCATTCTACTGCCTTAGTTGCTCCTTCCCAGACTCCTTTGTTTATCAAGTCAGAGAACAAGGTTGATGCATCCTCCTTTGATCCTCAAATATTTGACTCCCATCATCAAAGATTGATGGAACCAATTATGAACTAATGGTCGATGCAATTCATGAGCTTTATGAAGTGCTAACAAGGAGTTCATTTTGACACAGCCGGACCATCCGACAAGATCGGGGTGAATGCTTCTTGGAAGCTGTTGGGAAAAATAAGAGAGATGCTTATTCATTGGAACCCTGGGCTCTCTTATGTAGAGGAGAAACCTATGGGTAAATACATAGAAGAACCGAACATGAAGAGAAATAAGGAAACGATACATAAATGAGAAATATTTCTACACTCCCCCTTAAGATGGAGCGTAGATGTTGATCATGCTCAGCTTGGATGAACATTTTTGGAACGGTCCTCTGAGCAACAACTTGGTGAAGATATCAACGGTTTGTTCTCCTGAACTGATATGAGTGGTGGAAATCAAGCCCTTCTGGATCATATCTCTTGTATAATGACAATCTACTTCAATGTGCTTCGTTTTTTCATGAAATGCAGGATTGTTAGCAATAAACA